>VYZV01030209.1:1468-87736 GCA_013401275.1 Pandion haliaetus
GGCCTGGGCCAGAGGTGGGTTCAACTTGGAGCGGGGGTAGCTTCTAGCAGCTTCTTACAGGAGCCACCCCTGCAGCCCCCTCCCCCACTACCAAAGAAACCCGCACCACACAAACCCATAACAATGACTTACCAACTTTTTGTCAACTAACTTTAATAAGAAGCACCTTCATGTCAGTTCTGACTTTGCGTACTGCTGTGTTTAGAGACAATGCTGTCATATCCTTGGTCATGATGTGCCTCCTTCTGAAGCTGAAACACTCTAAGATACTATCAAGTGCACATGCAGAAGCTTTTTCTATACCTTTTCCACCATTCTCTGAATCTTTTCCAACTCTATCGTGTTATTTCTGAGACAGTGTCACCAAAGTTACAGCGCTCAAAATGCAGCGCAGGGTATCTATGTGCCCTAGACAGATACGGTGGAATTAATGATGTTCTTCATTTTGATCTTCTGTGTATTGAATGGAGAATCATCTCTGGCCATAACCTTCAGGGTGACATATCCCCAAATTTCATAGTTCTCCATGGAAGACCCCAGCTGTATTCCATTCATCCAAGCATTCTCACTGTCTAGATCCACAGGGTTTTCCTCAATCTTTGTTCAAGATACAGTGTGATTCCTTATTCCCCTTTGATACTCTTTTTTAATTTCCTTAGCTACACCAGTGACTTTCTCCTGAAAATCCTTCTTTCCCTCTAACTGAGTCTCCTACTAGGTGCTGTCTCCATTCTGCCTATTTTAACCCCTTCTGAACTTCATCATATGATGCGTAGCACTTAGGGCCTGTCTGGCAGCAAGGTAATTATGAGACAGGAAAATAAATGCTCTTTAAAGGTTAATTTAAAGTGTAGATTGACATCTGTGGAGGTAGTTGTAACATAAAAGGTGCAAGAGGTAACAATATAGTACCCTCTAGAGGGCTTTGGCATAAGCACAGCTGATTCTTTGAAATAATCCGCATACCATTTACTGTGAACATTATATCTCTTTCTAGATGATGTGTGTAGTCTAAGTATCTAAAACAAAGAAATAGAAATCAGCGTTACTAGAATCTCATTCTTCCTGTTGTGTGTCACTGGAAGTATTTGTGTAGCACAAAGTCAGTTTAACAAGTCTGCAAAGCCTAGTTCATGCAGGCACAACACAAACAAATACAGACTTTGGTTTGGTGTAGTCAAGTATTTCTATTTCCTTGAGTGGTTTCCAAGTGTTGAGAACGTTTGCATGGCAATGTGACCTGTCTTTCTGGAAATTAATTTTGCATCTGTTCTTTCGATCCACACCCTTGTGCGTTGACCTGTTTTATGTTTAATCAATGGTGCTAGCTCCTGTTCCACAAAACCCACATTTTCTTTGACTCTTTATTCACCACTAGAGGCCACTCCCTCAGCACACAGCCCTGCCTCAACAGTTAAGCCTACAAGTTCGTGTGCAAGTGAAATATACCCTTCACTTGTGCAGCCTCAGTGTAATTTTGGCCCCTCGTTTGCCCGGGATACTCTGCTAGCCTTTGCAGCTCAGGCCACTGTGTGCATTTTTTTAAAACTTAGCTTCACTGTAGACATCCTGTCTTGGCCGGGGCTAGGACAGAGCCTCCTGCAAACAGCTGTACAAGCTGAACCTGCCTCAGGGGAGAGCTACAGGGAGACTGGCATGCTGGGCATGCACTAGTATTTTATGTTCCTTTCCAGGTTTTCCACTGGTGGCTTTACTTGCGAGCTGCACAGCCTATAGGTGACTTCTCTTCTGTGTGGTCTAGGTGGTAGCTGTACAATGGACTAAGAGTTCCAAATGAGTCTGAGGAATTCACATGCTAACTTCTCATTAAAATTAATAAACCTGTGGTTTGTGATCTGCCTACTTTGGCAGCCCTCTCTCCTCCAAAATATCACGCAGAAATTCCTGAGATTCCTCAAACATGCACAAGAGACTGCTCTGAACGGCCTAGGACAACACTTTTAATTTCCTTTGATCTCTGAATTTGTTAGTCTCCAGAAGGCAGTTATTTTTTTCAACTAAGTCTCTGGAAATGGGTTTTATGCATGGGGGTGGGCTGCAATGAAACAAGCTACTGTTTGTGTTCTTGTTTTCATGAACAAAGTTGTCCCAATCACAGAAGAAAGCTATACTGTAATTTCTTTGAAAAAATGGCTGTAAAAAAGCTGGACAGAAGCAAATGCAACTCCCAAAAGATAGCTAATAACAGGAGGGTGCTTTCTGATTATTTGTTTGCTAAGTTGCTCCAAGCTGTTGCAGCAGCCAAGCAATCAAATTTTTTGCAAACAGTAGTCAGGAATGTTTTTAAGTACCAGTTGGATGTGGCTCAGTTAATGTTAATTTTCTTCACAGTACAAATCTTCCTATATCCAAAAGTAAACACTCCAGGTACTTTCACATGTACTTCATTTGTCACAGGTAGAAGGCAAATATTGCTGTTAGTATTAACATTTTATGGAGGAGAACTTTGTAAATATCCTGTAAATTGTATTTCCTTTTAACTTCTTGTCTGTTCAAAACCAGATCCCTAGTTTGTGCATTTCCAGTTTAAACCAATGAGTGTCAGTTAAGTTTTTGTGAATCACAAATTGAAACATTTCTTTCATTTTACAATCATGATTCTGTAATCATTAATGTTTCTTTGTGTCAGGCCTGGGTGGGCATTCATTTGATGCCAACTTTATCAGCATTCATATAGTGCTGAGATTCTGCAGTCTGTTCTGGGCTGATACTCAACTGCGATTGAGTCTTAGAGCTCATCTCCACAAAAGTATCTATCTGACACATTATTAAAAAACAAAGGTACAGCCCAGGATGCTCCAAGAATATGATGATATGCTCCGAATGCTCAGAAATTGTGCTTTAACTCTAAATTTGATTATCGACTATTGTAATGTATCATCAACTTTTCTACCTGGAGGCATGTGTTGGCATGGCTTTGTATTTTCTTTTTAAGTGTTTACACCTACAGAATGGAAGAAAACCTACACACAAGATTCTGGTTGCATCAGACAGAAATGAAGTTTTATTAGCGACATTTTCCTGATACAGAACAACCCAAGGAACAAACAGGTTGAATCTACAAAGCAAGTAGCTCAAGTGCCAATGATTGAAGCCACAAAGCATTCCAGGCAGAAGAAGCACATAGCATGCATGTCAGGTGGGCAGGTGGCCCATCTTGAGTAGCTCTGATGGGCCTTTTTGGATAGATGGCATCAGCAACATTAAGGAAATGTTAAGAGCATCTGTCTTTCCTCAGGAGCACGTAGAGGATTTGGGCCAATTTCTCTTTGAAAGGTCTTGCACTGTAGGATCCTCAATGTACATTCTTAGTCAAAAGATTTTCTTCCATACCCTGTTTGGAAATAAAATATTAATTCCTTCAGTACTGGCAGTGAATCTCTGAGACAGCAGTATCTACCAGACAGAAAAGAAGCTTCATTTTGAGATAGGTGACCATAAGCATTCCAAAAGCATAAAGGAAAACTTCAGCATGGTACAAAAGCAGCAGTATTTATGAGATTCTGCGAAGAATGAGAGAGATGAAGAAAACAGTTGGGGTTTTAACTACATGATTAGCTGATGTCACTCACAAAATTGAGTACATATTGAATGTGTGTTTCTTAAGCGGAGTTTGCACACAAATAAGAAAGAATTTTTAATGAAAGTAAATCTAACACTTTCCAGAAATTTTAGTTTATCCTGGGTACTGTTTACCTCCAGAAGGGTATGTTGATACAGTGTGTAAATCAGCAAGGATGGGACTGAGAGAACAGTGTGCCCATACAACAATTCTCACCTTGGCTTTCACCACCGCTCCTGCAGGACTGAGACTGGGAAGATGAAGAGTAGGAGTGGGAACTGCTGACACCTCCTGACATCCTTCCTCCTCCTCCTCCAACCATACTACTGCATCCACCACCACTTCCTCCTCCCATTCCTCCTCCGCCACTTCCTCCTCCCATTCCTCCTCCCATTCCTCCTCCCATTCCTCCTCCCATTCCTCCTCCGCCACTTCCTCCTCCCATTCCACTGCTGGAGGAAATGCTACCGCTTCCATATCCACCACTCATGCTACCACCTCCTCCTCCTCCTCTTCCTCCTCCAGAAGAATAGCCACCACCTCCTATTCTACCACCTCCCATGCCTCCTCCCATGCCTCCTCCCATGCCTCCTCCCATTCCTCCTGCTGGGATTCTGCAAAGAGAGAGAAAGGAGAAAAAAAGTTAATCAAATGCATTTTTGATCTCAGAAGGAAATCTATCTACAGATACTGCATGGAAGCCTGCACTTCTCTTGTCTGTACTTCCCCGTTTTAAAACCTAGTACAGATCAGCAAGACAGCTGATGCAGTGCCAAAAATCAACCTCTCTTTCAATTTCAGCTTGAATGCAAGAGTTTTTGCTTTTCCCACATTCTGCTCAGATATTTCCTGGAAGATTTAGCATTGCTGCTTTATCAGTGTATGGTGTCACTGCACTTCAGACTGGAAAGGCAGAAAATGAAGCTTTAACTGTTCTTTCAGGTGCCACTTACAAGCAGAAGCAGGCTCACTGCATAAGGGAAACCAAAGTAGCTTGAATTTTCAGAGATTTGCACACTGAGACTTCTATGAAGGTTTGGAAAACTATGGTAATTTTTCTGCTTACAGTCTTTTCCTAGGTGATTTATGTCTGTTCAGTTCCTGGCATTTTCTGGAACCAGGGTAAAGTTAAGGTTTCCCTGTGAAGCCCCAAGTCAGTAGTTCAGAATTTCTGCATTAATTTTTCTTGACATGATTTATATTCTGAACAGGTTTGCCAAGAAATGTATAGCACACCAAACCTGGGAGGCAGTTGGTCAAGATAGCTGAATTAGCTTCATTTCAGTACAAAAGCTGTTTTTCAAATGTAGACTGTTAATTTTCTGTCTTTGTGGCTAATCTAGCAACCCTAGGTCTCACACAATGCTGTGTTCTTTTGTCAGTTTACATACACAAGGTCTTGCTGTCCTTCCTCAAGCAGTGCCCGGTACTGAGCAATCTCCTGTTCCAGGCGGGTCTTGATGCCCAGGAGCATCTTATACTCCTGGTTCTGACTCTCCATCTCACAGCGGATGCTGGCCAGCTCCTCCTCCAAGGGGCCAATCATGCCCTGGATCTGCTGCAGCTGCATGTTATAGCGACGTTCTGTGTCTTCCATGTTGGATTGCAAAGAGTCTACCTGCAAATGGAAAACAAAATACAGTGTTTATGGGAATGCGGCAAGTTTAACTAATTTTTGTGGAAAAATTTGAGATCTTCATAAACCAGAAAAAAGCATATCTTTGAAGAGGAGTAATCCAGTATCCCATTCTCTACAGATGGAGTACTTTCTAGATGTAACCATTCTTTCATTCTAGTGACACATACAGCCTGTGTCACAGGTGAAGCAGAAGTAAATGCCTTTACTTACCATGCTGATTTGCGACTGCAGCTCAATTTCCAGGCTTTGATATTCACGTCTCAGCTCAGAGATCTGTTGGTTGCTTGATTGTATCTCCTGGCCACTTGAGTGGACTTGTTGATTAACTTCTTCCATCTGAAAAATTCACATACAAAAATGAGGCATTTTTTATAATAAGAAAACATTGTGGGGTTATAACAGCAATAAGAAAGCAATTGATATGCTTGAAGAAAGATGTAATGTAGACTGACCACGTATATTTCCCACATGCCACTCTGCTAACTCGCTCTGTGTAATTCACCTTGCTGCTGGAACACAGAGATTCTACATGCTTCACCACATAACCTTAGTACTCCAGAACTGACCTGTTACAGTAAACTGCTTAAAGTCATTTAAAGTTCATGTCCCTTAAATAATATATGATAAGTTGCCTTTCTTCTTCTGGATGTAAGTAGGTCCAGTTCTTTCTGAAAAATTTAGTAACTGAAAAAACCCTGCGATTTACCTTGGTTTCATACCAGCTTTCCACCTCTCTCCGGTTGTTCTCAATAAGCCGTTCATATTCGCAACGCATTTCATTTAATTTTTCCATCAAATTAATGCCAGGCGTAGCATTGACCTCCACATTGACATCACCACCAGATTGTGTTTGCAGTCCTTTCATTTCCTGAAAATAAAAACAACAAAAAACCCCACCAGGTTCTCAAAGGGTGAAGGTAAAGAGAAGTGTCATCGTTTCAAATAAAGGAAAAGAAAGGGACAGAAATCCTCACACAGCTGTATCGCTCCTGCAAAAGGGGCCTCATCTACCCTTGTCATGAAAGGGAACAATTTTGCCATTCCTAAGGCAAACTTTGCAGTGAACCACATATGCAGGTACCACATATGCATTGACACTGACACTTTCTCCTCAGGGTCATAAGGAATTTTATGCAGTATGCTCTTTGTGAAAATCCTTTTCTGTATTTTTCTTCTCAATGGGAAATATCACTGCAGATAGTATAAAAATTTTCTTTTGATTCCTGCATATATTCTATCCAATTTTCCTTCCTTGAGTTCAGGAACAAAACTGTACTTTGTACTGAAAGCCATTCATTTCCCTGGTCTCGTTTTGCCACATGTTGTCCTAGGTGTCTTATTACATCAGTTGCGGGGAGCTATGGATGCTGCATACTCCTGAAAATCAAAGCCAGATTGTGTCAAGTTGGATGATCAAAGCCAGCAGCCAAAATCTGGTTACTGCTAGTGGAAGAAGTCCACAAGATATTCTCTGAGTGTTGAGGTTTTGTTAGTTATTATTTTAAAGTATGAAGAAACTTACCTCTTCGTGGTTCTTCTTAAGATAGATCAATTCCTCTTTTAGGGACTCAAACTGTGTCTCCAAGTCAGATCTGGCTAGGGTCAGTTGATCCAAAAGCGGACGTAATCCATTAATATCACTTGCCACACTCTGATGGAGAGTATATTCAGTTTCATACCTAAACGATAGACAAGAAAGATAGTAAAAGTGCAGCCAGACCTCTTTGTTTGTTATCTTGATTATGAACAGTTCCCATCAGGACATCTTTGGTCTTTAATCCCATTGCTCAGTTCTTAAAAGAAAGGACATAATTCTCTTTCCATCTCCAATAGGTTTGCTTGATTTTAGTACAATTTCTCTCTGTGAGATTTGTATGATGAGGATTATGTTTATAAATCTACATACAAGGATGGAGAAGCTTAGAACGTAGTCCTTTAAATGGCACTCTTCAATAACTTGTCTGGAGAAAAATAGTAATGAAAAACTAAAAAAAACCATTCTCAGAATGCTTTTGCAACAATTATATATTCTGTCATTTGAGCCAAGAGGCTATTCCATCTACAAAGATTAATTGGCAGTATGAACTCATGGGGTGTAAAGGGAGACAAGGTGGAATGAAACAGGAAGGGAACGACTCACTTCAATCTGAAGTCATCCACAGTCATTCTAGTGTTGTCGATGTCAAGAAGGATCTTGTTAAGGTCCACATTTGCACCAACAATCTGTAAGGGAGAGGGCAGATGTTATTCAGTCAGTTGTCTTTTCAGTCCAACACATAGAGGGAAGAAATACCGGTGCAGAAACACATTACAGAATATCTTTAATGGTAATGTCAAGCCTGACTAGTGCTGCAGGAGCTATATAGAGAGAGAAGAGAGAAGAGTGTATTGCTTCCAGTTAATAGAAAGTGCCTTTGCTGTCAATTTTGGTTTACAAATATCCATTTAAAATACCTTGTTGGAAATAATAACTAAATAAACTCATATTCAAAAAACGGTGGGAAAACATAATTACCATTGCATTTGGCAACAACCATATTCATGTAGGAGATATGGGACTATTAAACGGCTGAGGGCTAGAATTAAACTAAATGCACATGTTGGCTCCTCCTGCATATTCACAAGAAGATGCAACTAATATGGCCACTAGCAGCACAACATAAGCAAGCAATGATTATATCTCCTGTTCAAGAGAATGAGGAACAAACAAGCAAGAGCACAGTGTTGAAGGGAGCACTGGACAGGCCTCATAATGGGTGCACTAGTAATGGTCTGCCATTGCACCAAACAATGTTACCTGCACCAAATACAAGTGTGCCCGAATATGCATATCACCCACAGCAGAGAAGAACTGGTAGTCAGGCTTTGTCACCCCACCAGTCTGCTTCCTGGCTAAAACAAAGGAAGGAATATATTGCCCCAAATAGGGATATTGTGCTGCAGGAGGCAAGTGCCATTCTAATGAGGATCTGTTCAAAGTTAATCAAATTACATCATACCTGGTTTTGCAGTTCTTCAATTGTTCTGTAATATTGGCTGTAGTCCCTGGTAGAAGTGGGACCTTGATTTTTATACCACTCCCTAATCAGGTGTTCAAGTTGAGTATTTTCATCCTCCAAGCGTCGCACTTTATCCAAGTAAGAAGCCAGGCGATCATTGAGGTTCTGCATGGTCAACTTTTCATTTGTGGAGAGCAAGCCAGCATCTTCACCAAACCCCACTCCACCAAAACTACCTCCACCATAGCCACCACCACCAAAGCTGCCACCACCAAAGCCACCACTACCCCCAAAGCCACTAAATCCACCTCCACTATATCCACCACCGCCAAAACTACCTCCACCAAGGCCAGCTCCATAACCACCTCCCATTCCCCCAAAACCACCCCCACCTGATCCAAATCCCCCTCCCATACTTCCACAGCCCATTCCTCCTCCATAACTACCACCACTCATTCTCCCACCGTAGCTACTGCGGCTAATCCTTCCACAACTGCCACTGCTAAAGCCCCCTCCATAGCTGTTCCTCGAAACTCCTCCACCAAAGCTTCTCCCAGAAAAGCCTCCGCTTCCTCCAGAAGAGGTGTATTTTCTAGTGGACACTGAGGAGTATCCACCAGACTTACGTACTCCACAGCTGCTACCCCCTCCACCACCTCCACCACTACATCCTCCACCACCACCACCTCCACTGCTAATTCTAGTGGTACTAGTCGAAGACTTAGTGCCACAGCTCATAGTGACAGCAGGTAAGAGTCTAACCACAATCCCAAATTTAGGTGCACAGCCTGATAAGATTCAGGACTGCAAATTTTCATCCCCAGCTCTCTCTATTTATACTTTTGACAGTGGGTGTCACCATCAGGGTGTTTCTTTCTCCCAGGGCATTTACCAACCTTGTTGTTTGTGCCAAGAATAATTTGCTGAACAATATATTTGTGCTGATATCTCAGCAATCTAGCCCATTGCTGCATTTATGGTGTTTGTTTAAGATCGAACATTTCTTTTCTTTTGGGTGGCATTCTTTTCATTTAGCTTTTTCTGGAATACACAGTCTTTTCCCTCATGCAGCCTGGATCTGCTTTACGATGGAAAAACCACTTTATACAGGATCCTGTTGAAGCTGATGTTAAGATAATGTGTACTTCATGGAACTGTACAGAGAAAATTTTTGTTCTCAGTTCTCCCCTAAAAGAAAGAAGATGAAGCCAAAATCTCTCATGTTAGACTGTGCATCTATTTGTTCAATTATTAATCTCCTTTCTTTGCTCAGATTTTTGTAGCTGCTATTGTCAAAGACTGTTGTTCTCTTTTGCTCCTTCATGTTTTGTGCATTTAAGATCTTCTACACTGCTTATATTCTTTTTCTCACTATATATGATAGTGCAAGAGTTTTATTAATGTATAACTTGTATATTTAGATTGTCCAACTTGTGTATCCCTGCCATCACTTAGGGAACATCTTTATTTATATGAGAAGTCTATTTCAAACAATGCAGAGGGATTCTTATTTAAAAATCAAAATCCTTCCTTTGTGAAGAAAGTGATAGGACAGCACACTAGATAGCTTAAGTCCTAGACTTCAAAGAGAAAAAAAAATACTGGATTTTTTTTTCACCAAAGAGCTATTGATCTAAAATAGTAGGAAGCTGAAGCATACTTTAATTGTATTACAGTGTCAGTTGTAGCACAATTAGAAGCTGTATTAATGCAGGCAGTGACCTATAAACTACTGTGTGGGAAGGCTTTTATGGTTTAATATAAAAGTGCTCATTCTCTCTATTGTTACAGGTGATAGAGTAATTATACATACTGCTCTTAATGCAGAGATCCTTGAGACTCTAAAATAGATCCTGACAGAAAAGTAGAAAGGCATTTTACACAAATCAGTTGAAATCACACTGTTGAGACCACAGAAGAAATTAGACCACACTTCAGTCTTGCACTGATCCCCAGAAGTTTACCTAAGGTGGACTTGTAAATGATTTTCATCCTCAATTGTTAGATTTGATGCTAAAGCAGAGTATCTGATGACAGAATTGCATGTTTCTGAAAAATCTATAAGAAGAGTCTGAGTTTGGGCAAACAGTGCTGACTGACTCTTTGATTCCAGTTGACTATCATCTACAAAAATACCCTCACGTTCTAATGTTTCATCTTTGTCCTAGGTGAAAACTAAATATTCTGGTTCAAATGCAGAATCTTTTTTCCTCAGCATCCACTTAGCTCTGTTCTTACACTGCAAGCTGTTACGAGAAATTTACATCTTATTTTTTAATACAGTAGAGACTTCATTCATGCAAACAGCCAGTCCCTAGCACTTAGTTGCAAACAACAGCAAAACCATCAGCATTTGTGGTCTTGCTATAGATGGACCCAAACAGTCACAGTTTGCTTGGAAGAAAGTGTACATTTTTCCAGTGACAGTTTTGTTCTGTTACTGAAATGTCTTCATTGCCTTTCTTCCTCTCTGTTTGGTTACTGATCGTCTAATGCCTGTAAAGTATTTACAAAATTTAGCAATCTCCCCCTAAACCTCAGGTGCAGGGAACAAAGAAGGGCACGTCTGAGGAACTATCATTTGTTGTCTGCTGTTCTTTTCTCAGCATCTTCACAAAGAGCTCTTGTAGATGGCGATGCAGTGCAGTCCTGGCTTTCCAAAGGCCACCTTGATTTGGAAGTTGATGGTATGTCACTGTTGTTTTTCACGCTCTGCTATCAGTTTCCATGTGCATGATGCTTTTACAAACTGTATTTTCTGACTCTTAACTTCTGGTCTTTTTTATGTTGAATTAAGGATTATTTAACATTTTCTGACTGAATCCATTGTCCTGTCCTTTGCACTGTGCTTTTGCCAGCATTGTTTTATTGCTGCTTATGCAATCTCTTTCAAAAGCTCTCTGATTTTATCTTGCTATTTGATATACTCAATGGCTCAAAGGTGATGAAAGATTTCAGGTAGCTTGATGATGTGATAATTTCTCTTTGATTCACAGCTGGAGGATGGTAGTGTCACCTCAGCAGCGTAAACACAGTTTCTGGGCTTCTGCATGTTCTGTTATTGGTGCTGAAAGATGTAGTTTACTATAGCAAAATGTTTTTTCTTTTTAGTGTTGTTTTGCCTTTCTGTTTGGGTAATGTCGTTTTGGTCAATGGGGGCCCTTTTTCACAAATGTCACTACGGTAAGTAAAATTGATTATCAGATTCAAATTTCCATCAGTTATTCTGGTGATACTCCTTATAGATGCTTTTCATAGACAAGCTAGAACAATCTATGGGTTTGTTAGTGATAGTGAGCAAAAAATTCTCTGGACTTACTAAAACAGGAGTAAAAACATTTGCCAAAAGAGTCTCTCTATCAGTTTTTGTACTTTCTGAGAACCTACACTGTTTCCTATTTTACTTATTGGTTGTCTTTTTCTATATGTGCTTGTTCACAACAGGGACTTGTCTGTACTGGAAGGTTCTTCTGATAAGCGCATACCTTATTATGTGCTTGGAAAATACTTTGAAAAATAAAAGCAATGAAAGACAAGAAAGAGCCAAGCCATTGAGGGTGGAGAACTTCAGATAGCCTCAACATTTCATTTTAGTTCTCCATTATTACCACTACTTATGTATCAAGGAGGAACACAAATAAAAGATTTTGCCTTTAGAACTTTGGTAGCTTTTAAGTCATATGCTCATAGGATGTTCCTTTTTGTCTTCAGTGTTGCTATTATGTTATTTTTGTTACTAGTTAATGCTTTTTATAGAAATCCTGCTGGCTATTAGGATATGCTGTATTCTTAAGAGCTGAAAATTTTCCCTTGTGATATTTTGTTTCTTCCACAGTCACTGTGTTCTCAAAAATGTAGTATGTCTCTTTGGGCCATAATACTAAGGTACCTGAAAAATACAGGTGAACTATGAGTACTTAATCCTCTTATAAATTTGCATACATTGAATTCTGTCGTAGCATATTTTAATTTATTGGTTATTAAATATTTAACTATACAAATATTTATAAACCAGAGAAGATCCATTCTGTGGACAGGATGAATTTTTCCTTTCTGAGGTCATTTAAAGAGCCTTCAAAAATTTTTGTTCTGATGCTTTCCACTAATGTGTTATATGCATGATGTAAAGTTTATAATTTACGGAATTACCTAAAAGGAACTGGCAATTTTAGGACCTTTTCTCATCTCTTTCCTATATATGATGCACAGTTTAATAATTAATGTTTTTGTGTTGATACAGCATCCAGTATGCTATATAACATTGCTGTTTCCAAATCAGACCAGAATAAGGACATTTATTACCACAGCTACCCGCATTACTCAGGCTGCAGAGTATCTGAATGTTTTGACACTGCATACTGCTTCTTGTTAAGCTCAGCACATGCCACATTTCAAGTACAGCCGACATTCTTTCACTCTCTCTGTTATTGTTTTCCTTTTAATCAGGCCTCTGTGATATATATCAAAGAAGTGACTGCCTAGCATCAGAATGAAGACAAATTCTGTGAGCAGCCCACGCTGCTGTATATTTTAGCAGAACTGGGAGACTTTTACAACAGGTTGGAGCTGCTGCATTCAAAACAGACCTGGAGAAAATGTATTCTCACTTTTGTGTCTGTGCACCAAAAAATTAAAACATTTCCCCTTAATTCAATGTCATTCTGATGCCATGCCTCAGGCAAGTGCAAGAGTTTATTCTCTTGATCTATTTAATAATCTCTTCCCATCAGTCTTACCAGAAGCTTTTGTAAGAAGAGAGGATCTTTTTTCACCTAGGAGTCTGTGCTCGCTCTTCATTCCTACTTCATTTCATAATGTTCTAGTGAAATCACAATAACTTCCAAAGAAATTTAGATTAGACCCAGCAAAGGAAGCAAGGACTATTAAGGCAGCAGTGAGCTTGCCTGTCAAGTTTAAAACCTCTAGTACTCTCCTAGTGCACATTTTTGTGCAGGATAACTTCGATCTTCCATGCAAGTAGGTTGATTGGAAGAATGCCTGTTGCTCAGATCCTGAAAATGTACACATCATTTTTGTCATTTGGATGTGACAACCATGGGTCAAGGGTTTTGTGCCCTACAGCTGACAGGCAGTTTACAGGCTGCTAATTACTGCCTATCAGCTGCCAGTTATCATTTCTAACACTTTCTGAGCCAGAATCAGAGCGTTGTCCCTCTGTGATTACTCCAGTCTCCTACAGGGTGAAGTCAATGTGATTTGAATAATTTTTTTGGTTGGTACCAAAATGGAACAGCATTTTTCATATTGCTTCTAACAGCTGGAGGGCATGATAAGAGCATCTGCCAACAAGGTCTCCTGCCTCTCTCTAGAGTTTAGGTGCCTCAGTCCATTTGGGATAAGCAGCCTCGGATCCCCCAGGCTGTGGGCATCTACAGCTGTTGTGTCACCTTAATGCCTTTAATTACTGCAGTACCCTGCAAGGTGGAACATAGCGATTTGAATCCCAGCCTGCAAAGGCACTAATCTGCATATTGTACTTTCTGTTACTACAACTAATGTGTTGTATGAAAGAAAGGCATCCACTCTTCTTGAAGTGTTTTACAGGGAGGACGGTCATGCTGGCCTGTGGGAGGCATGCTGCTGGGCTGAGCTCGGCCAAGGGTTTACACACACTTCAGGGGCAACCTGCGTGGTCTCTGCTGGCCAGGGGAGGTGGGAGGGAGCTGGTACTTGCTGCCCTTAGCCTCAGCCTGGTGTGAGCAAGTGCAGAAGCAGCCTGAAGAACTTGTTAGTCAAAAAGTAAGATTTAGTGAATGTAGTAATTCAAGGTGGTTAAATACCCACTGAGCCAGCATTTGGGAACGAGAGCTTTGGTCATCAGCCAGTCTAAGTGTAGCTAAATCCTGTTTATGCCTGCTGCCTTTGGGGATCTGGCTCCTGATTGATTGTCCATATAGAGAATGATTATCACAAAAAAACCCCAACACTTTAACTAAATGACTGCCTAAGCAACCTGTGTTACCCCCTCATAAAAGTGAAGAAAAACCACTAGGACATTCAAGTTGAGATGGGTGGGCTCTAGAAAAATTTGCTAGTTTCTTCCTTCCCTCCCAAACAGTGCAGTGAAGTGGCATACTTTGCTGTACTAATTCTGTAGCCCATGAATACAGACTGTGTAGCATTTGACGATTAATAGGGCTGACAATTAATGCTAAACAAGAGACATCAGCAGAATATATGCATAGGCAATTTTGAAATTACATCTATGCCTTCAAATGGACAAATGAATTGCTCTGGGAGTACTGAAGCGAAACATACAGGAGCGTGTGTGCACATTTATTTTTGCCTAAGGTTGTTCTGAAGGTCTTGTTCTAACATGTAGCACAATTTTCTTCTCAGAGCACTAATAGGAATACCAGATAAGTATCCAAATTGCAACATGTTGTGCTTATAAAATTAAAGCTTATTATGCTGATTAATGCCTAACAAAATGCATGCAAATAAAAAGTGCAAAGTTCTCCTCACTGCTCAATATTGCTGGAGTCCCACTTTAAGCATGCCCTACACTTTGACACCTGACACTACAGTATTTGTATTTCTTACTCCTGCTTTGCAGTAGTTTTGGTTTTCTAGCTCTGTTCCTCCACATAAGTTTTTTTGCATCATTGTTGTTGTTACAAGCCTGTTCTCTCAGTAAGCACATGCTAGTGATAACCTGGATGCAGATTTTGTATATACAAAATGGAAAAGGAAAAACTATTTCAACTGGCACTTTCTTCCAGGGTGTCGTAAGAAACCATCTAAATTCATTCTTCTTTTTGTCTGTAATGAGCACTAATGCCATCATTAGGTAGGTATTTTTTTAAGTTTATCAGTGGCTTGTATTTATTTTGGCACATACTGTAACGTATAGCAAATAAACTTTATTATGAAGCTTATTTGCATTATAGATACAGACTCATTACATGCAAGGAACATTGTAAGAACACCTTGTTAAGAAAGGTACAGATTTTAGGTAAGGAAGAAGACAGTACGATCAATGCTGAGTAGTAAAAGAAGTAAAGTAATATTATATTATTTATCCTAATTGCTCAGAAATTTTTACTTATTTCTGCACATGATTATAACATATCAATGTAAGCATTTAAATCAGCAGCAGAATTGCACAGCATATTACAACACATTGCATTCTAATGTTGCATGTTTGTACCGTAGTACTGGTTTCTCCGATACAGTACTGAACTGCCTCGTTGCTGTGTGGATTCTCCTTCCCACGCTTTAAACTCTTCAAGTTTCGTTCTGCTTTGCTCTCACAAGGACTTGTTTCAGTAGAATTTCTTCTGCAAAGTTAGATGCATATGTGCTAGATAATTAGATAACTGGCAGTAAAAATACTAAAAGTAAGTTACATTTTTTGAAAGAAGTATAGGACCAAGGAGCGAGAGGTATCACTAGTCCGCAGAGCTGCTCTGAGGGTACAGAGCAGCAAGCTCCAGCACAGACTACTCTTCCAAGTAAATTGCATCTGACCTCCTTAATAGCCTCCCGGGTGTTGCTGTAAGGCCAGAGGTCAGGTGATGGCCTGTAAATCACCCTGTAAAAGCCAGGAAGCATGCACTCAGCAGAAGCATTTTTGAGATTAATTTGGCAGGCTCTTAGAGAAGGTACGAGAAGCAGGGCTCCTGTATTGGGAGTATTCTTTAATTTGGGCTGTTAGTTTAGTATCCTGAATAGACAGGTCTAAGAAAGAATTGTTACAGCCTGCAAGAGGTGTAAAAGGAGCAGAGCAGTCAGAGGAAGTAAGTTGAGGGGACATCTAGCAATATAGAGACAAGTATGATTTGATGCTGCAAGGGTTTTAAAAATTAAGTAGGCAATTTTGCAGTAGGAGGGAGGTGGGGGTATCCTTGCAAATGTAATCAACGCTGCCTCTCAGCACGTCAGGTCAGGGATATCAGTGCATGCTTATGTATAAAGTAGTCCTTCATGAAGATTAGCCAGTTCCTCGGGCCTCCACAGAGACACTGGTCAGAAAAGAATTTTCTTCTTAGGTTTTTTTTTCTATTCAAATACTAATCACATTGGCTGAGAGCCTGGCATAAGGCAATGCAGTGAATCACTGGCACAGATCTGCCTAGAACTCGGGTGTTCAGGATTCCCATTCCCACGGTCTCCCACTCAATCTGTGTTTCTCAACCTTCTCCAGTGGGTGATACCTTCCTCAGAGTGAAAAAACAAAACTCGTGACTGTACAACTGAGAGAGAAAAACTTACCACAGTGATACTCCTATCTGGTTCCCTTTTTGTTTAAACAGGTGAGTCAAGAAATGCAAGGAATAAAGAATGTATTAGTGAACAGGTGTCATGTGAGAAGCCCTCTGAATTATTTTCAATTAAATTCCCCATATAGTTCATTTCAGCAGTCCAGCCATGGAAGTTCTGCTTACGCAGACCCCGCACTTTAATTAGCCTCAACAGAAGGGAAAGGCACTGGAAGGGATACAGCATGGGGGAGCAGGCAGAGGGAGCCCTCTGGCCAATTTACACCTGCCCAGGCATAAAGGAGGGAAACATGGCTATAATTAAAACAAAGAGGGAGAAGTTCAATCTCTATCTTATAGGGCATTTGCACCCTTATCACTGTGAGCAGTCCCTCTACTGTGTGATCTGTAGGCAAACCTTAAAATTGGTTTGGGAATCTTGTCTCTTGGATATCTTTTTTTTTTTCGACCTACCACTGGGTTTTGTAAAATCACATCCTAAATGTGAATAATTTGCCAATCTTTTTTGCAAAACGTATACCTGTCCATACTTAGACGTGAGAAATGCCCTCAAGTGGAAATACATAGAAGAGGCCAGGTATTTCACAGCTACCAGATGGCAAGGCATGGTTATGATCAGTAAAACTAGCCTTCTTTGAGACCATATGCATGCAATTTGGTTCATACTCCAGCTTTATGAATTTATTTTACAGTACAGATAACTACTGTCACAAAGTAGGGTTATCCTATTACTGAACTTTTATCCACTTGTTATCCAATGTGTACCTAAGCAGGTAGCACTCGAAATGTGTTCATTTTGGATAATTAATTGTACATTATTTGAGTTCTGCACTCAGGGGTGTTTAGGCATTGGGAGCTGAAAATTTCCACCTTTAAATTCCATGATAAAAAAGCTTCATAATGCATTTTAGTGACTCCTTAGGAAGATTTTTAAGAAGCTTTCTAGGGAATAGTCAGTTCCTTAAGCTCACCCTCTTTTTCCCTGATAGAAGTTAATAGCAGAAACGAGTCAGGTTTTTGACTGTTTTCCCATTGCAGGGACCACCAGAGCATTGTACCTGGTAGTGTATTCTTCAAAGTTTTGCCCAGTTAGTCTTAAATGGTGAATATGTTGCTGCAAACTTTTTGGGTCTTATGCATAATCTAACATGTGATTGTGTATTCCACAGGTAGGGCTTGATATTTGTAATCGATTCAAACAAAAATGTCCACCAAATGAAATTTCTCCCAGACATGGCTTTCTGGTTGCATCAGAGAGAAGCAAAGATTTATTAGCATTTTTAGGGGGGGAGGGGTGTTTTTTTCTTTTTTTTTTTCCTTTTCACAGGAATACCAATCACGGTAGATATTAACTCAGGTAACAGTGATTAGGCACAGAAATTCAGGTAGAAGAAGCAGGTAGGCCATCCAGAGAGTTCTGATAAGCCACTGGAGAGAGCAGTGTTGAGTAACTTGAACAAATGTTTGCTCTTGCTCTTTGCATATCGTGATTAGACATGCTTGGTATAGTCTTGCTTGGTCCAAAGGCCCACCGGTAAGGTCCTGCAGTGGAAGATGCTGGTTTTTCCAGTCAGTCCTCAGACTTTCTAAAACTCCCTGTTGAAAGATAAAGGGAAGCAAGAATTTCTTTGAAGAAATGTTACCTCATTCAGCATTTTTAATCTTTTTGTTACTTCATAATTTTAGACTGTGCAGTTCTCAGTGGACTAGATTTTTTCCCCAGTATTCTAGAAAGGTTAGAACAGTGTCAGGCTTAGTATTTGTACAAGCATATGTGTTTGCAGCTTTATCATATTAAGCACATGGACCCGCTTCTATTCTCAACTGTGTAAGTGTAAATCACTCTTTAAATTTAGAGTGACTGTAACAGTATGAAACAAATACAGATGGACTTAGAATCTGTATTTATGTGTGTACAGATATTTACAACAAATTTTTGTAAGTTAAAGATGGATGGCACGTAATATATTTTAATCTTGCCTATGAAGCATTAGTACACGTAGGACTGTTGCAAGTCAGATAGGATGTTTGATCAAAGGAGTAAATTTTTATGAAGGAGTTTGCAAAGCCTATTAATTTTTAAAAACTAGATCTCATCTACACCAAATATTACCAAAAAAATCTTACTCATTATACAGAAACTTTCTGACTTCACTGCCTTTGTTTTCAGCATCAAGAGAGTCTGTGTAGTATTCTCACTTTCTATATTGATGGCTTCAGGCCTTTTGGTCTGTAGCCAATACTTCCATGACCAACTGTCAGTCTGTGATAGAAAACAGCATGTTTTATAGACAGACTACATCTTCTTAACTAAGATTAATATCCCTGTTACTTCCTTGATAACAAGGAATAAATGGAAGCCTCAAAGCGGGATCGTTTTCCATCTTTTTTTAAAAAAACAGAAGTGGAAGAGAACCTTTCTAAAAATTATAACTTCCTGTTCATTTTCAACATTTTCAGGCATTTGTCTGAGATGCTGTCAGGACCTGGAGCCTTACCCAGTCTCATTGTTTTTATGGCTTCAGACACTTCCTCCATTGTTGCCCCTCTCTCCAATGTTTTATTCCCTTCCAGGCAGAGCTTCATGTTTTCAGCACCTCCTGGAACCACAGCCGTGAAATCAGACATGGAGAAGACCTTTTGGTCACTCCCCATCATTCGCTGCTTCAGGATTTTACAGCTAATACCCCTTATATTTTACATGTCTTGAGTGTTCCCACTATTTTACCCTTCTTTAACCATTTTTCCCCCTTAGTATCAGTTACATTTCTAACATTTGGCTTCATTCTAAAACTACTGATTTCTCTAGTTCCCTGCATGCTTTGGATTGGGCATTATTTTTCCTTTTCCCCCTTAATTTCCTTTTTCTACACATCCTCTGATACAACTCTTCATAACATCCTCTTCATTTGAGTCACTTGTGAAAATACTACCATGTTGATATGTTACTGTATAAGAACAAATGTCAGAGTGGACTTAGAACATGATAGGGAAAAAACAGCAAAAATATCTCCAGATTTCCAAATAAAGAAGGAAGTTGTCATAACCTTTCCTGCTATGTACTCTTTTATTCCAATTTTTACCTTGGCTTTCACAAGAGTGTCCAGACTGGGACTGGGAAGATGAAGAGTGGGAGAGGCAAGATTTGCCCCCTCCTCCTCCACCTGAAGTTTTACCACAGGTTCCACCTCCTGTTCTTCCTCTGCTCCCTTCTCCTCCACCTCCAGAAGAGGAAGTTCCCCCGTAGGATCCTCCAATTTTTCCTCCACTGCTTCCTCCACCTGTGGACCAACTACTTCCTCCTCCACTACTTCCTCCTCCACTGCTTCCTCTTCCAGAAGACCAGCTAGTGCCTCCATGACCTCCTCCTCCTCCTGAATATCCACCACCAACTCCTCCCTGTGAGATGCTGTAAGGACGAAAGGACACATATGTGTAAGATTTATAGCAACATGACCAATGTCTGGCATCCTGTTGGCTGTATCAGGGCCACTTACTGACTCCCTCTGAGCTCCTTCTATGACTGAGAAAGTACTACTGTGTGACATGTTCTAGAGAACTGGTCTTAAACTATCCTGAGTACAGACAAATGAGCTGATCTGCACAGAAGAAGAAAAAGAAAGACAATGGATGCCTTTAGAAGTCTTTCAAAATATGTACCTTGAGTATTATAAAAACCATTTATTTTCTTGCTTACCTTTCATTTTCATATATAACTGTACTTCCTGATTGTACTTAGGAGAAGAAATGGCAAATTATAGTTCTAAATACTTCTATAAACATTTTTGTCCAGTTCATAATAAGTATAGAATAATACAGTTTTGTACATTGACAGCCAAGATTTAGATTCCATATGAATTCTTGTGATTGTACTAAATATGTTGATGATTAATTAGTTGCACTAGTTCCTAATATAAATATTGCTACTTTCATCTTCACCTGTTTGCAAAGATGGCATGTTAATTAATCTGAATGTACGTACCTAATATCATGCTGCCCTTCCTCAAGCAGTGCCCGGTACTGAGCAATCTCCTGTTCCAGGCGGGTCTTGATGCCCAGGAGCATCTTATACTCCTGGTTCTGACTCTCCATCTCACAGCGGATGCTGGCCAGCTCCTCCTCCAAGGGGCCAATCATGCCCTGGATCTGCTGCAGCTGCATGTTATAGCGACGTTCTGTGTCTTCCATGTTGGATTGCAAAGAGTCTACCTGCAAATGGAAAACAAAATACAGTGTTTATGGGAATGCGGCAGGATTAGATCATTCTTACGCCCCAGATGAAAAAAATGTTACATGGTGTCAGAAGTGCCGAGCATCTTCATTAAATGGAGTGCTAGCTATAGCTGATCTCCTGTCATTCCAGTAACTCACATGTTCTTGGCATATCAGAGGATCAGAAGCAATCGTTACCTACCATGCTGATTTGTGACTGCAGCTCAATTTCCAGGCTCTGATATTCACGTCTCAGCTCAGAGATCTGTTGGTTGCTTGATTCCACTTCCTGGCCACTTGACTGGACTTGTTGACTCACTTCCTCCATCTGAAAAATTAATACACAGATTTGGAGTTTTTGAGTTTAACTTACAATGTCATCATGGTAGTTTATCATGGAAGCTTCTGGCAATACAACAAGTTGAAGCAGGGCCACATGTAGTATGGGGGCTGTTTAAACTTGACTATATGGCTCTGCCAGCGCAGTTCAAGCCCACTTGTGATTTCCTTCATTTTAATCAAAGGTATTCTACCATTATATCCTAAAAGCAATGGAAGTTGTTGTTCAAAGTGCCATTCATCTACAGGAAGTTCTTGCCAAAAGTTGGTATTGTTTTTCTTTGGTAATATGAACATTCAAATTGTAACCATTTACCTTGCTTTCATACCACCTTTCAACCTCTTCACGGTTTTTCTGAATAATATTTTCATATTCTTGTCTCATATCATTCAGTTTTTTCAGCAGATCCTCTCCTGGAGCAGCATTCACCTCCACATTCACATCACCACTGGACTGTGTTTGCAGCAATTTAATTTCCTGCAGAGAAAATCCAGGCCCAAGGCAAATAAACAAAAATGGTGAAATTACTTGCAAAAGAGTTTTGAAGCCAGTTAATTTGCTCTGACGTCACAAACCATCCTGGATCCTTTAAGAACATATATATGTATGTTGGTTTTTCTTTTCTTGTTGCAATTATTTGGCCTTGACTTCCCAGTCACTGCTTGTTGAGAGGGACTATGTTCAGAAATGCCCTGGAACAGCCTGGGCCTGGCGGTCAGCCTGTCTCAGGCAGCCCCTAGCTGAGCTGCTGCACGTTAGGAGAGCAGGGAAGACTATTCAGTGCAGAGGATGTTACCTGCAAAACCTCCCCACATTTCCCATATAGTAAGTGTTCTTGTTTTCCTCTACAGTTTGCATTTCAAGGAACTGGCTTTTACCTCCTCATGGTTCTTCTTGAGGTCAATCATATCCTCCTTTAGAGACTCAAATTGCATTTCCAGGTCAGACCTGCTCAGAGTCAGATTATCCAACAAGGGTCGCAAGCTATTAATGTCAGCCTCCACATTCTGCCGGAGACCATACTCCGTCTCGTACCTGTGCCAAGGACAGTGCAGAAAGGTCAGCCCTGGTCTTGGATTCTCAGTCCTTCTCCTACTTGACTTCATTTATGAAAAAGTTTATGTATTCCAGTATCTCAGTGTCTGCTTTTGCATCTATACTTTGTAGCACATAGCGTCTCTCAACCAGCAGAATTATGAAATCAGCAGCCAGTACTTAAAGTTTAATATTAAAATGTATTCTGTGGTTTTTTTCATTGTCTCTTCTTACTGTAGACTTTGTGCAGGTTTCATCTATCTGTTTCATCTGACCTTTGGTAAGAGATAATAATAATTTTTCTTTCCTTAAAAATAAAGCTTTTTTAAGGTTTGAATCCACAGCCATAGAGAGTGTTCCCATTGAAGATCATTACAGAAATAATGAAGAATTTTGAAGTCTCACAAATTATTTTAGTTGTGCTGCCATGGAACCAGGAGGAACCCTAGTCTCTGTGGATTGATATTTGTTTATGGAATGAATTTATGAAACTAAGTTGAGGCAAGTAGGAGAAAGGAAGTCAGTGCCTGGAAAAGAGGAATATATATTTACTTTATCCTGAAGTCTTCTGCAGTCATCCTTGTGTTATCCAGGTCCAAAAGTACCCTGTTGGTTTCCACAGCTGCAGTCACAAGCTGGAAGAGAAAATGATATGCTGAGGAAAATTTTCCCTGTGAATCTCTCAGGTTTGCACAAAGGACAGAAATATGAATGCAATCTTGTTACAATTCCCAGGTCTCTGAGGTGAACAGCATTTCCTACATACAGAGGCCTGGAAAAATCATCTACAGTGCAAAATAAAGACGTACCTGTGTGAAATAGCATCAGAATAGCAAAAACACTTTTGTGAGTACAAGGGTCCTGTTAAGAGGCTTGGTGTCACCACCATAGCTCTGTCTCACTTTCCATGCCCGCGGGCCGAGAGCTGTACTCAAATGTCAGATAGTGCAAATCCCAGAGAGTAATTGTTACCATTTTTTCCTATGCTCTAAAATCCACTAGAGGCTTTCTGAGAGTCTGCCGTCACTGCCAATGAATGGTCTGTGGGGTATGCTATAGGGGGTGTGCATTGTTTCTCCACCTCTAGTTGGAGATAGTTGGATGCATGCATAGAAGGCAGAATTCCAAGCGCAAGAGGCACTTTCAGAGCGGCACTTAGTTTAGAAGTATCCATGCCTCAAACATCTTACTTAATCACAAAAAGTCTGTCAATGCTTAAACTTCTCTGATAAAGAACATCCTACCTGATTTTGAAGGTCTTCAATTTTTCCATAGTAGTGGCTGTAGTCCTTTGTACCAGTAGGACCTTGCTTCTGGTACCACTCCCTGATTAATTGTTCAAGCTGAGCATTTTCCATTTCCAAATTTCTGACCGTAGCCAGGTAAGAAGCCAGGCGTTCATTAAGGCTCTGCATGGTCAGCTTTTCATCGTTGGAGAGAATTCCCACATTCCCTCCATGAAAGCCAGCACTGCCAAAGCTGCCACCACTGAAACCACTACCTCCACCAAAGCTTCCCCCATAACCACCACCAAACCCACTCCCACGTGATCCAAAGCCTACTCCCATGCTGCCACAGCCCATTCTCCCTCCATAACCACCACTGCTCATTCCCCCTCCATAATAACCACCACTCCTTCCTCCTCCACAACTACCTCCGCTCATTCCTCCTCCATAACTACTGCGCCTGATCTTTCCATAACTACCACCGCTAGCTCCCCCACCATAGCTGCTCCTGGAACTTCCTCCACCACAACTGCTGCCAGAAATCCTGCCACCACCACTTGTCGTAGAAGTGATTCTTCTTGAGGAGGCAGAGGAATACTTACTGCCCCCTCCACCACCACCACTGCTAGCACTGCCACCACTGCTCCCTCGCAGGCAGCTTTTAGAGGTCTTGGAACCACAGCTCATAGTGGCAGCAGTGAATGACTCGCATTAAAACTCAAAGCTGGTCTTACAGTTGTTCTGGAATCATAGCTCCAACTTCCACCCTCCCTGGTCTGCATTTATATCTGAGACAATGGGTGTCACCGTCAAAGGGAGTACCTTCTTTCCATGTGCATTTGCAAGCCGTAGTTTTTCTGCCACGGGTAATTTGCCAAAGGGAGATGTTTGACAGTGTCAGGAAGCTTAACCCATACTCAAAGTGTTCATGACCATTTGTTTATTAATACAAAACATGTAATTTCTATTGGGTGGCTCTGAATTAGGTAGATCTTTTCTGTGATCTAGTCCACTGACTTACAGTCATCTGAATTAAACTCATCCCACTCATCTCACCCTGTTCACATCTCTTTCAGCACAACAATAAACTGTCATAATATGGGACAGTAATGAATGTTACTATCTCTCTTTAAATGTAGTCATTCCTCATACTCCTTCCCCTTTCAGATATTTGTCAAGGAATCCCAGCTGGTTTTTTTATATTTAAGTGATATTTTAATAGGTTCTGGTTTATGGTTATCTTATGCTGTATGCTCCTTATTTTTAGTCCTTTATTACTTTATGCCTTTTGAAAACTGTATCACAGGATGTATTTTGTAGGTACACTGAACCACTCTGGCATCTTTCTAATTTCTCATGAAAATTTAGTGAACATTGGCAAGTATCATTCATGTCAGCAATTTATTCCAAACATACATCTGCAATTATGTTCTATAAATAACACTTTAATTCTGAAAAATTCCATGGCAACAACTGGAAAATAGCTCTGTGTAAGACTGTAAGGAAAGCAAGTGTGACAGGTTGTTGCAGAGAATGACTCTTCATGGGCTCGGACCAAATGCAGTTACAGGATGGTTGAGAGACCTGGGAAAGTAACCTGGCTCAGGGCTAGTCTCTCTTGACATGTCTGTGAATATGAGAGGTGATGTTCTCACTCCTGAAGGGATTTCAAAATTTCAGTCAGGATGTTTTCCTTCCACAGTATAAATACAGACATACTTACTCAGAGGAGAAAGGTTAAGTTCCTGTTTTGGGGATTAAGTTAAAAAGCTAAAAACATCAAAATAGCATTTTCCCTTTAGTTTTGTTTTCCATTCATGGACACAGTGTGACCAAAAGTAGGAAATGCTTGCTGTCTTGCGTCTTCTTCTTTTAAGATTGTATCTTTTTCAAATACATAGCAGTGGATAGTTCAGCTGCGCATCCATCTTCTGAGCTCTTACAGCAACCTGAGCCTCAAACATTTGAAAATTCTTTCCTGACTGCCTCTCATGTCTGTCCTCCTTCCCAGGCACATGATCTTTTGCAAAATGCAGTCTGTTAGCTGTCCTCCTTTGTAGGCTGAACTAGTTGTGTGATATCCAACTTCCTGTATTGATTTGGTATATTATTCTTTTCTCGCTCAGCCTTTGTGATGTTGGTTGTTGCTAATTTAGAGTTTGTTTGTTATGGCTTACAGCAAGTGTTTGTGGAAACATCTTTTTATAAATGCCCCTCCCATACACCCTCACCCACACAGTAGGACACACCTAAAGAAAGTTTCATCTTCTGCTATACTTCATTTCTGAAATGCCCGAGGAAGCAAGGCCTTCTCTGGCTTGTAGAAAATTACATGGTTCTCTATAAAACTTAGTGGAGTCTAAGTCATCATTTTAGTTTGTTCCAGTGAGAAATCCTTTTCTCTTGAAGTGCACGAAATTCTCTTCTATACTAACAGCAACTTTGGCTCGTGAAACTATTGGGTTACATTCTGTTTTAACTGTTGGCTTACAGTTGCTGACACCCACATTATAAGGACATGGATACGTTTCTATGTTGTTCTGTATAAGTGTGCAGAAGGATAAGGTTTGGAGTTTTTTTTTTCTGGAAAGATGTTTGTAACATCTTTTGTGTGAGTCATTCCTTTCAGGTGGACTAAGCTTCATGTCTTCTGTTCACAGAAAGAACATTTGGATAGTTTGAATATCAATGAGGAGGCTTGTGTGCAACGTACTTCACAGCTTCATGTCTAATACATGAAAGGAAGATTTAATGCCATTTTTTCCCTAGAATTCGTGCAGGCAACATACCTCAAGAGTGCAGATTAGCTCCTTAAAACTGAAGAAGCCTGATGTATTCAGTGTATCTGGAAATGACTGGCCAGGATCAGAGATAAATGTTATGGAACAAATGCTCCCTGAAAGGAATGTTTTAGTTCAAAGTTTGCTGTAAGATGGAAGCTGTTCTCTGAGATGGTAGTTTTCTCTGCAGTTATGGCTTATAGGATTGTCCAGGCATTTGCAAGCATACTGAGCTAACTAGATGATCTTAGATAATGCTTGCAGCAAAATCTAGAGATAATGCTGCAGAAGAGAACCTGGAGGGCTGGGAAAACCTTGGCATAAGAGAGATTTCAATAAACTGCAGGAACTGCAAGGAAACCCAGTAGTACCTGTGAAATGGGACAGTGAAATGTTACGAAATCTGGAGCTGGTACTGCTTATTGCAGCATCAAGCTTCTGCTCCACAAACACAACAAGGCACGTCCACCCTAAGTTGGTGTGCCCTTTGCTATCACACCCTGCAGTGCAGTGAGTACAGCACAAAGAGCTGTGAAGGCTTCCTTTGACATTGCCCAGACTCAAAACTGCCTGGTATTGCTCCGTGATGCAGTGCTCATAACCAGCTGAGCATCTGAATTCACTTTCCTCTACTTGCTCACCTCAGTGGGCTTACCAATGGTGGAAATAGGCACTGATATATCTTCTGACCACACTGAGGACAGTTCTCAATCACAGGCAGATGAAGAATGCTGAGCAAACTTCAGTTCCTGCAGCAAGCAGGGGCTGAGAGGCAGCTATGGCTATGCTTAGGGAGTGGCTGAACAGTGTGACAAGGCAGGAGTCTTCATTTATCACCATTAAACATCTCTTACACACTCCGTGTTGTGCATCCTCGGCCCTGGCTGCTCGCAGGTATTCAGGTAGAGTCTCAGGTGTGTTGGGTATGAGTATTACAGAGGCATTTTGGATTCTTTTCTGCCTGAGAGACCTCTGAAAGGCTGCTCCAGAGAATAACTGGAGCATAACTAATGGAGACAGCATATAGTCACTGGCATTAGGAAAGCCTGCCCTTGTGCGTTGACTGACATGCTTCAGGTCACAGCCAAGAGAGGAGGGGGTGGAGGAGGAGGAGGAAGATGCCTTGGGGGTGGATGGCACCATAGTTGTTTGCAATGAAGCCTCTTCCCTTTTCCTGTGATTAAACTGTTACGAGCTCCTGGCCAGAAGAGGATGGTGGACTATTTAAGCCTGAAGGGCTCACCCAGTGTGGGCATGAATTCACCTAGTGCACTTAAATGGCAGAATTATCATGCGCTCTGCAGCAACACAGACATGCGTTGGCTGAAAGCAGAGGCTGGGAGAGAATGAAGTCTTCTTCCTTTGGCGTGTGTGTGGCAGCAGTAAGGGGTGAGGCTGAAATGGCCTCCGTGGCGGGCTGGGGTGATGGCATGGTGATGGGTGTGGGGGCTAAACACATACCAGCTCCTATCAGCTCCCATGGCACCACCTTTTCTGAGCTCTGCATTTACAGCTTCCTTTGGACTGATGTATTTGGGAAACTGCTGAGGCGGCTGAGCACATTTGTGGGGGTACGACTGGATGGTTACCCACCTTTTTCGGTGCCTCAGTGGTGTTGAATCCTCTTCCATCTTTCCTACTTCTGGTCAGGTCTTGTCAGGAGAGTTCAATTTGCTTATGTTGCCACACAGAGAAAAGCTGTGGAAGATCTATCTGGGGAATATGACTCATTCTCATAATTATACATTATAAACTAATTTCCATTATATAATCATCAAGCAATTTTATTAACACCAGATAATCCCATAGAACAATATTTCTCCATAATAAAGAAGAAACCCAGTCCCTGAAGTGTGACTGTATTGGAGGGAGAACACTGTTCTTGTTCTGAGGATGTACACTGCTCTTCCTTCCACTGAGGTTCAGGTGCCTAACACTTAGCATGAAACTGTTCTCTCCACTAAAATTTAAATGATGATGGTTTGTTTCTTATTCCGATAAAAAGCTAGATGTTTGAAAACGGAAAAATCTGAGAAAATATGATTGATATTAGTTGAAACGTATTAGGGCTCAATCAAGTTTATTATTTTAATAGTGGATTAACTGAGAGTTCTAAACAGAAAGTAATTCCCACCTTATGATTCCCAATTATTTGCTCTGTAATGAGGGCACAATGTGCTTTGGAATTTTTTTCCCCCACTAACTCAGCTGTTGGTGCCTGGCAGCATTTCCATCCAGAAATATTTGGGGTTGAAAATGTTGTCAGTTCCAACTATTTCCAGTGAAAAGTTTTCTGTAAATGCATTTTTGTAATTAGAAAAAGTTCTGTCAAAAAAATCTGCCCCATTCTTCTAGCAGTGGGACACTCAAACAGTGGACTTTGGTTCGTTCCCACAGCAGTTTGTACAACTGTCATGAACCCTGGTGCCCAGCAGGAGCATCTTCAAATATATTTATCATTACTTAGTGGAACAGTACACAGGACGTATTGTTCATTCTGCTTTCTTCCTATATGTATTTATGGCCACATCTAATAAAATAAAGCAGTGTGTTTTTAGAGCTCAGTGAAATTCTATGAAAACCATCTGCATGTGGTCATTCCCTGCATGCCAAAACATACTTAGGCTTTTTTTAAGTGAAGGTTTTTAAAATACCTGTTTTGAAGTGAGAGGGTAAGTCCCCACCTCTCCTGCACTCTTCTGCAAGACAGGGTGTAAGTCTTGGCATCTGCCCACACCCTGAGATGTGTGGTCACGGGGAATAGCCCTGGAACGTATCCTCGTTGTGTCTGATGATCCTAACACAGCACATTCACTCACCTTCCAGTTAAAACTGGACTGCAGCACTGGGGGGTGATCTGCTGCCCTCCATGTAAGGGTATACAGTAGTATCCAATCCAGCAAACATCTCTCCTTTAGAAAAAAAAAAAATTCTTGCATACATTATACTTGATCTGTTACTCATTGTTATTGCAGAGACTAGTACTGATGAAACATTAAAGGGCACCTTCAAAAGATCCACCACCCAATGGAATGATGGTGATTATGATAGGAACAGTAATTAGGTGAGTCAGAGCCGTAAGAGACTTTTAGAGTACAAACCCTTTGGTTGGGAACTTCTTCATTTTGGGTCTAAACAGCCCCTTGCAGAGCTGACTCTTTGGGGTCTCAGTTAATGCTACTTCATTGGCAAGACTTTTGCCAGCAAAGGGTCTAAACTGCATCTCTGCCGTTGTAATGCAATTACAACCCCTGTGGAGAGCCTGGGCTTCACTGTGCTCCTGCCTAATGACATGATGCAAAACATTCCAGTGCCATTCACGAAACGTAAACAGGTATTAGCAAATTGGTGCAGCCAGTTTCAGCCTGGCATCCATTCTGTGCACTCACACGCAGGAAAACGCAGCTGGGGTCTTCGAAGAGGCAGGGAGGAAGCCTGCGTTGTCTCCTGCAATAGTCACACACACAAAATCAGGTCACGTCAACCTCACTACGAATGTGACTATTGAATACCAGTGAGTGAGCTGGAGCAAGATGTCAGGGCTGATAGCTTGTTCTGTGTTTTCAGCTAGCAGGATCTCCCCAGCACATACCGCAGACAATACTTCATCTGTTTAGCTGAGTATTTCTGTTAGAAGAAAGTAAGCCAAGCAATCAGAGCTGGGTTTGCCGCATGCCTCTCCCAGGGCACTCTTTGCCAGCCTCGGTGAGAGCCGAGTGCCCTCTAGAGAGCAGGCTGCAGACTGTGGCGCAGGGCCTGTGATGTCCATCTCTTCTTGAATCTCCAAATATCCCATGTAGTGAAACACAAAATGTGTCTGAATCGTTCGGCGCCATGGGCACAGGGATTGGCAGCAGCAGGAGGGAATGCTTCTCCGTGCCACTGCAGTGCAGTAATTGCATCTTCCTGTGTGTTAGAGGACTGTCCAGTGCAGGGGGCCCTGGACAGTACTGAAATTACTGTACAGTATGTGTCATGACATTTTTATGTAACATTATTTTAATTACATATTACTGTATTTTTGTTGTATAGTCTAACAGCAACTTCCATTTAGCCACAGATAGTATTAGCCAAACTTATCTGCATCTCCTGGCGTCTTAGTAAAATGTAAGTCCCAGTTTAAGCAGAGTATCAGATCTCAGTCTCACGTACTGCGATAATGCACTGTTTACCCTCCTGGGGTAGGCTGGAGCAAGAACAGGAGAGGGCTGTACCAGACCAGGTGCTGGGAAGCCGGAGACTGGCAGGCCGGCATTTCATTTGGATCTGCCAGTTAAGAACAGCTGACACCTTATGGAGAGATCTGGAAAGTACCAAGATGTCTGGTCTGCCGGTATTTACCAGGCACTTCTCCATTTCCCTGTTCTTCAGCACAAGCAGTATCTGTATTTAATGATAATTTATTATTCCAGCTCCTCTTAAGTTTTTATCTGAAATCAAACACAGCGGTCATGAAAAACTTCTGCTTGAGTTTTGGTACAAACTGGGTAGACTACCAGTTTTGCCCTGTGTTCTCAGGCAAACACATTTTCAGTTTCTCTTTCCTCTGGAAAAAAAAAAACCAAACAAAACCAACCCAGTTTAAATATTTTCACAAGTGCTTCAAGTCGAGATTTCCTTATGTGGTGGCAAGAGGGAAATGCCAGTGCCAATGGCAGTAGAAAGTGAAAACTCAGATGCCAAATTCACAGGATTTTAGTTTTGATGAGAAACCGTCTCACTTCAGGGAGGATTTGATTCATGCTGTTTAGGTGAAATCCTCAGCTGGGAGGAGCGAGCAGCAGGTGGCACATCTGCAGAACTGTATTTCGTACAAGGGTTTGTACAGTGGTGGCAGCTGCCGGGGAGAAATCACAGTCTGTGAAGAGCAACATGGCAAACCTGGCACAATACCAGAGAAGGTGTGTGAGCTGCTGGCATTAACCTCTTCCTCCCCGGTACACATCAGCCAGAAACCTGGTGTCAGCCGTTTCTGCTTGCATTTCTTTTCCAGGCGGTGGATGAAGCCAGGAGAGGCCGCCCGAGCGCTGCCTTCCCGCATCCCCTCTGCTCCTCACAGCCCTGTCCGCCAGGGATCAGCCTTGCTGCTTCTCGGCTTCAAAGCCAAAATGCCATCCTCCTTTTGCCCCCCGTCCCCGTCTCCCTGCTTACTGCAGCACATAAACTGACCGTGAGCAGAGGTAGAACTGCTGTTCTTCCAGGTGTGTGGTATACTCAGGAGTGGGATTTGGGGAATAGCACTTGCTTTTATGATTCAAATATTTTTTAATTTCTCATCAAAGGCCTCTGCAATATTTTACATGTGTTTAGGTGTGAGAAATGTTTGTGCCATGTTATATAGGCTATAAAAAGGGCTTTCAGGCCATCTGCTTTTTCCATCCTGTGGGTGCCTCTGCACAGCTATGGTTGTCCAACCACCCCTTAGCTGTCTCAAGAGAAGAGATTCATAATAAAATTTGGATGCTGTCCTCCCAGCACCTGCTCTGAGCTCTGCTCACAGTCACCCAAGAGAAGAGGCACTTGAGTGGCACAGTCCCTCTCCCCAGGCAGATGTCTGACACAGAAGAGACGGGATTTGCTCTGCAGAGAGGCAGACTCACTCAGACGTGCTTACACTACAGAAGTCCAGAAGACAGGTGAGGTCAGAAGACACCTCCCTCCCCCCCAGATGACTGCAATGCAGATCCGTTAAGACATGTATGACTGACATCATACTCCCCAGCAGCCAATGCATCTCACAGTTTAATTCCTGACACATCTGGAGAGCATCTGGAGATGTACACCAGGGATGACTGCAAAGCTGATAATTGTATATGGATATACACCATCCTGAGCTTGCTTTTTCATGGAAATTTCTGTCACTGATCTCTCTGTTCTCCTTTCATTGGCAAGCTCCAGCTCCACTTACTTCCTTCTTTGTTCTTCTGCAGTGAATTTAAGCAAAATGTTCTGTGAGAAGCACGCACGCATCTGCCTGAACTGGCTGCTCTTGTAGATCAGGGAGGATGTCATGCAGGAACGGGCAACGTATGCTGCAGGCTTTGACAGGGAGGAGGTGGACAAGACCTGCAAGGTCAGCGAGGCCATCCTCTGGCTCCCACTGGCAAAGCAGCTTTGTTGCCAGTGGACTATGATCCTGACCCGTTCAGGTGACCCTTGTGCATGGGTTTCCAGCTTTTCTTGGTAGGGCCATTGCAGAGGCTAGCTAGCCTGGCTGAGGTTGTGGTTTGCACCTAGATCAGCACCTGATTTTATAAAGGAACTCAGTTTGCAGACACAGGTTTCTTAATTGCATCAGGCAGAAGGAAAGTTTTATTAGAGAAGTTTTTTCACCAGCAGGTACATTAGTGATCCTCACTAACTCAAGTAGCTTCTAGAGATTACAGCATTACAGAACAGAAGTAGCAGAACAGAGCAGAAGGTGGCCCCAAATAGGCCCCTTTAGATACACGGCAAAGCATCGCTGAGTTACTTCTACTTTCTCTGCATAGAGGCGTTCAGTGAACATTGAGTGTTCTTGTTTTGTCTGTGGGTTTCTCTGTATGTCATCTTCTAGTCCATTCCTCCTTAATCACAAATTCTCCTGCAGGTCACTAGAGAAAAAATGTATCAACATTATTTGATTGGAACAGAGATAAAATCCTTCAAATAACAAAAATTTTGTCTGTGTAGTGCCCTTATTTGAAGAATACACTCTGTTAAACAAGAGCAGTTGGCAGACAACCCAGAAAACCCCAGAAATTCCCTAAATAATTGTGTTTTAATGGGAATTTGCACTTGTAAAGTTACAGATTTGCTCTTCTTTTCACTCCTTCAAGACTCTTGCTGAGCCTTGTTTGACTGTTGTCTTCTTTACTTCTACTTGCAGATCTTTTCTTTGTGCCTCATTTGCCCAGCTTTCTCCTTTTAGTTCTACTGCTCCTTCTTGTCTTTCATTTGCTTTCTACTACTTCATATTCAGTCAGAGCTCTTTTTAAACCTGTTTCTTAGTGACACAGCCGATTTTGCACTACAGTTGGAGTCATTGTAACAGATCATACCTGTAGCATAGTAACTCTCTGAGAAGATACCAATAACATGTCCTAGGAGCATGTGTTGTCTCCTGGCCGTATTACAAAGGAACAAACTGAAAAAAACAGTTTTCCTTTTGTGAAAACACGGCTCTTACCTTGTATATCTCCAGTCTTGCAGGGTGGGACTTGGGGCTGGCAATGGGAAGATGAAGTTGTAGTATAGGTGTGGCTTGTCCTAATGACTCCTCCTCCTACACCGGTTCCTACTCCGATTCCTCCTCCATGACTGGTGGGATAAATTTGGTGAAAGGAATAGGGAATTTTAGAACTTTACATGACACTGCTGACTGACTACATGACACAAAGTCTCAAACTATGTCTTTTATAGGGGCTAGAGTATTTTACATTGCATTCTTTTTTCACTTTCAGAGTTGCTTTGCATTTGTGCTCCCCTTTGGCATGGAAATGCAATGCAGAGCATTGCAATTAATTCTTATTTTGACAGTTCTCGCCCATCTTACTGTAGAAAAGAGATTATTACAAATGCTGACATAATACCAGTAGTTACAATGTTGTAACTAGCAGCTAACAGATTTGATTTCTCTGCTTTGCAGATCCCAAGGAGTGACGTTTAGTTCAGATTTGAATCTTCATCACAGTAAAGTTGCTCATGAGACAACTTTTTCATCTCAAAGAAAGCATTAAGATGGACTAAAGATTATGTCAGATTCCCAATCTGTAGCACAGATCCTTGATATTTTCATTTATTCTCTAGTGGATTTAGAGATCTACATACATAAGGTCCTGCTGTCCTCCTTCCAACAAGCACCGGTAGGTCTGAATCTCCTGCTCCAAACGGCACTTGACGTCCAGTAAAGTCTTGTATTCTTGGTTCTGGCACTCTATTTCCGCTCTTATTTCAGCCAATTGCTGCTCCACGCATGTGATCTGGTTCTGTAGCTCACCAAGGAGGGTGTTGTACTGGCACTCAGTCTCAGCCAGAGAGGATTCCAAATTATTTCTCTGATAAACAAGACAACCAAAGAAACAACATTCATTTAAGTGTCACCCTGGAGTTTATTATTACCAATCCAAAAATGAAAGAGCTATTCACCACCTTTATGCTGATTGGTAGGTCTGGCTGTTCATGCTAAGAAATCCAGCAGTAACCACATCACAGCTGAAAGTAAGTTCACCACCTACCTGGCTGAGCTGAGCTTGGAGATCGATTTCCAGGGCTTGCAATTGGCGTCTCAGTTCAGTGACTTGGTTATTGCACGTCTCTACCTCCTGACCGCTTGTAATAACCTCCCGATTCACCTCCTCAATCTGAAAATCACCAATCCAGAATAAAGAGTTTCAGAGAATATCTGTGTAAATTGGACTTGCTTTTACAGAAGCAGAATACAGTGAGTAGCTAGCAAAAAGAAAAGTGAGCAGGGTGAGTTCTCTGTGCACTGGGCGTTAACTGCTGGCTTCAGCTGCTTGCTCTTTTTACAAATCACATTAACCTTCTGGTTATTAAGTCTCTTTAATCCAAATGTGGAATATCTCAGTTCTAACAACACACCACAAGGCCTTGCGGCAAATGCTGCTGTTCCAGATGGGACATAACAAACTGGTCAGACAGGCCTGTGTCTCCTGTGGCACACAGGATATAATGAGTGATGGTCTCGGGCTTCACTGTAAAGGAAGAACTGCTTATTGTCTCCATGTCTGTTTTCTGAAATGCTCCTCTGCCTTGAAATGTGCATGTCTGTCTGTTTTGCAGCAGGTGTGTGTCGCTTACCTTGCACTCATACCAATCCTCAACTTCCTTGCGGTTGCGCGCTATCAGTGTTTCATACTGGCATCTCAAATCCTCCAAAATTTGCCTGAGATCTGGTCCAGGGCAGGCATTGACCTCCACACTCACATCTCCAGTTGATTGTTTTCTCAGGCAATTCATTTCCTGGAAATATAACCCAGATCAGATGCATACTGGCTTTTGAAAGACAACATGGAAGAGCAGAGCTTGGTGGCTAAGGACAGCACTCCCTGTGAGGGGTGCCTCCCAACTATGCCTGTTAAAAGCACTGGAAGGTGGTGCAAGTGTTTCCCCAACAAATCTGTTGGGTAATTTCTTTTCTCATCCACTGGAATCAGCAACAACTTTCACACCCCCCCCCGGCACTCCCAGTGCCAGCGCAGCCCTGAGAGCAGCAGCCACCTCTCTGCCAGAGCTCCCACACCACCCACGAGGCAGACAGGTCTGAACCCCAGAAGCGTTTGATGGGAAAACTGTGGCGTGAAAGTGGTTGATCTTTACTTCTAAATTTCAAGCACATTCGTGTAGGCAAAGTTTTATGCCAGGGCCATGGAGCTACTAGGGAAAGGACAGGACCCTACCTCCTCGTGGTTCTTCTTCAGGCAGCAGAGCTCCTCCCGCAGCGACTCCAGCTGTGCCTCCAGGTCAGACCTGCAGAGAGTCAGCTGATCCAGGACTTGGCGTAAGCCATTAATGTCAGCCTCTACGCTCTGGCGCAGGGCCAGCTCCGTCTCGTACCTGGTTTGTGCAAGAAAGCAGAAATTCAGAACGGTAGCATCTCACCTGTGCTCAGTTTATGCAAAGATCTCCATTCCCAACTACCTGCTTTAAACTGTATTTTGTTGTCTAAGCTGAATGCACTGTGCATTAGATGTCTAAACTGCACTTAATGCACTTATATGAAAGCTTTTCTTCCTCATCTATTTTTTTTCCTGCTCCTGATCACTGTATGTTTGATATCACTTATTCAGCTGCATTTCTGTTTTGCTGATGCCAATCTGCACTGGTCTGTGGTGGAAATGTGCCAGCTATACCACTAAGGATGACTCCCTGCAATGTGCGTCCCCAGCCCTCACCAACAAACACTGTTGCCAAATGTTTCACCCGAGAATACTAATTAAGGGAGAGCTGGTGACCAAGAGCAAAATGCCTTTCATCACTCCATGCTGTCCTAATGTGGTGTTGTACTGAGACTTGTCTGAAGTCTCTATAATTAGTGCACTGAGACTCCACAAATAAGATGTAAAGGAGCAGGGAGGAGGCAACGGGGCTCATCTACACAGAGGGGCACTCACTTCACACGGAAGTCGTCAGCAGCCATCCTGCTGTTATCAATGTCCAGAATGATCTTGTTGTTATCAATGGTTGCGCAGACAATCTGGAAGAGAGCAGACCATGAGAGATGTTCCACTTCTCTCTGCCGTTATACTCTCTAGGTCATCTAGATTGCAGTTAGGTAGCAACTCTTCACAATTTCCTTTTTATGTTACCTTCTTACTTCAGTAACCTTGTTCCTTGAGCAGAGCAGTTGCAGGAGGTAGCTTTGCCTCCTTAACTCACAGTCAATAAAGAAAAGGGATCAACTCTGTAGAGGTAGGGAGTTAAAGAGTTGTGAGATGGGACTTCCCAGTTTCAAGATCTGCAGGCAAGTTCCAAAGATGCTTCACAAAGAAGTGAACCTAAAGAACCTTCCTTAAGACATTAAATCTCAACTGACATTCAAGCTGGTGTGTTCTGGGCTTCAGGCTTAAGGGTCTTCAGGGAAGACAGTTGGAAGGTATCTTTAAGCCTTAACATCAGCCATAGCTTTCATTGTGGACATATTAGTATCAAGCTGTTTGTGCCACTGTGGCAATCAATTTCAAATACTCAGCTTTTCTCACCTGGAATTTATAATGCTTCGTTTGATACAGCATTTGATATGTATGTTTTGCTCTTGTTCTATAGTTCTCTTTGCCTTGCTTTTCCTACTGGGCTGACACCACTGCATTTCCTCAGAGCACACTCGGTGATATCATATTTATAATTGTATAGTCAAAACACAATGTAACAAAGCATCCTTTTCCTTTTTAAGAGTATTATCCCACCTATATCACCTTGCAGCAAGCATCTTTGATATGCACCCACACTCAACAGTGTCACAGGGGAGCTTGCCAAAATTTATGTTTGCGAAGACATTTAGCAGCACCAAAGTTACCTCTAACAATTGCAGTAGATTCTAAATACAGATTCAGAAATAAGCTGTAAATAGGGGAGGAACAACTGAAAAAGGGGATTACCTGATTTTGAAGATCTTCGATTTCTTTGTAATAGCAGCTGTAGTCCCGGGGCTCACAGGAGAGGCCCTGTGTAGCATACCACTCTCTGATTCTGCATTCCAGTTCAGCATTTTCCTTCTCCAAGCACTTCACCTTGTCCAGATAGGAAGCCAGGCGGTCATTGAGATTTTGCATGGTGACCTTCTCATCGCAGGATGAAAGCAAACAGTCGCCACTAAGACCACCAACGACCACACCACCTCCAAGGCCAAAACCAAGGCCATTACCATAGCAGTTGCCACCTCCATAGCTCCCACCAGCCAAGCTACCAACACTCAGTCCCCCTCCATAATTCACTCCACCGCAGTAACTCCTTCCAGAAAAACCTCTGCCACTGCCTATCCCATAGGAAGAAATCCGTGCTCCACCACCACCACCAATGATACAGCTGCCACCACTGCTCCTGCCTTTGCTAGACACAGTAATAGTCTCCTTAATGTTGCAACTCATGGCGACAGCAGTTGGAAATGCAAGCAGAAGCCCAAAGCAAGATGCACAGCTTGATATTAAATCAGACTGCAAGTTGTCCGTTGCCGTGAAACCCTATTTATACCTTCCACAGTGGGTGTCACCACTGTTTCTTCTTCCCATAAGGCTGGCTACTCTAGCCATTGGTGCCAAGAATAATTTCTCAAAGGGAAGTTTCCTTTCAAGAATCCTGGTAGACAAGGAAGATACTTTACATGTCTCTTGCTAATTTCAAAAATACATTAGCAATAATGTTTTATGAATCATCAGCTTTTTGTTTATGATGCAAACTTTACAACATTAAGCCAGGAAAAACACTGTCCTAAATTATATACCAGGAAGAAATCATTAAAGGTTATTGCATCAAAGAGCTCTTTATCTCTCATTAATTTATTTTCATTTTATTTTGAGTTGAATAAGCAGTATTCATGCAAGGTGCTGATGTTGGAATATGTAAGATGAAAAAGAAAGAATAAATACGAAGTTTGACTCTCGAATGATGTATGAGGAATGATGTAAGAACTTTGTGGAAAGATCAGAGACACAGAGATTAACCTTTAAGTCTCTCCATTGGCAAAATGACAACTCCAGAACACTCTTCTATGAGACAAGTGAAACCGTGGAGTGATCTCTTAATGGACGTGGATAAAAGGTTCTTCATATATGACTGTGGCTCTCCAGTAATTCACAAAGGATTTGTCTTTTTATGTGGAGGGTGTAGAGTAAGGTAAAAGTCCTTTAAATATTTCCTGTTGTTCAGTGAAAGATATTTCTGCAGTTTTCATCATTATGGATAGTGATTGTTGCTGGGGAAGAGTGGGTGTTTTGAAACAGTGAATGGGAGTGGAAACATCCTATGGGCAATTTCTCTGTCAATATGTGCTGCATTCTAATAAGAAGTTTGGGACTACTGTCCTAGGAAATATAAAGACAGAATTGCTGATTGCCGGCAGAGTAATCGTTGCCCAATACAGTTCTACACTGGCTTGGAGGAGATGTATTAAGTACAAACCAGAGGTTCTTCTCTATCATTAATGTCTCCAAATCTTAGCTAGGCAGAGAAATTAAAAGGTAAGAATCCTTTCACTCTTCTGACATCAAAATTCAGGCTAAGCTCATTTTCATGAGATGTTTTGCTAAGACTCGAGAGCAATGGCCTTCTCTCTAGGGAGAACCTGTTTTTACTGGCCATTGAGCAAGAGACAGGCATTCCACAGCTTTCTGAAACTAACCGTTCGCTGTAAGAAATTCTCCAAGCCTACTTCACCAGGGAACAAGTGAGCTCAAACTCTTGCTCAAATCCTTACTCCCTGTCAGGATTGTGGATTGGACTAGCTATTATTACGGCAAGTAAATAATCCCACTTAGTGGAGGACTAAAGTATCCCAGTATTGATGTATTTGCCTATCATTTTATTGCTCTTGTTCTCCTTATTTCTGTTGAAAAGATGCCTTCCCTTATCTCTGCATCTTTGGATGTTACTTATCCAGTACAAGGAAAGCCAGCAGCATTCTGGTGATATCTCCAGCAGGCTGGAAACAAACATGTGGAGAGACTTGCTCAAAGTGATTTACTCAAAGACAAAGAGCGTGCCTCTGGCAGAGTCTGCAGTTGAACTTAGGTCTCCTGTATCAGACTGCAGTGCCTGAATGTCAGCCCGTCCTTTCTTCTAAGTTGTGCTCCACTCAGTCGCAAAATGCAAAGGAGCAAAGCTCAGATTAGGTAAAAACTCTAATAAAGTTATTGTGTATAGGAAGGAATACCTGGATTTCATTGCTAGGACTGGAGAATGTAATTGGAGTCAGGGTGTGGTGGTAAGAATGAACCGAAACTGATGTAATACTGCATCGCTTGAAGCTTTGCCTGTCCCGCATATGATTCTCCAGGAGTTTCCCAATAGCTGTCTGCAGCAAGCATCTTTACTGAGTGAGTGCACATTCCTTCCTCTGCTCCACAGTTATCATTTTAGCACATCAGAATAATGCAGGCAGAAACATGGAATGACTTACTCCTTTGTGGGAGTGGAGGATGTCTACATGCCTATTGCGGTAATTATTGCGGAGAGCAGAGAGGATGTCTCCTGCTCTTCTGACATACCTTGGTCCCCTGTGGGCCTGTAGTTTTATCCATTAGACCCACCTCTTTCTGCAGTGGGTCTTCAGAAGGCACCTTTGCCCAGGATCCTTGCATGGCACACAATTGCCATCTTTCTTGCTGTTTTTCCTTTTTGTCTTCAGGAAATGGGTGCACTAGTTAAGCTAAGGTAAAATTAAATAATTGTTCTGAAGACTTTAAAAAAATAAAGCTTTCCCTCCTATTTTCATTCAGTTATTTGAACTGATAAACTTCCTGGGTCTGTCTCATTAGCCCAAAGAAATATGGAAATCTCATGGAAATGTAGTTTCCAGCCCAAGGTTTGCAGCTCCATAATTTGCAGCTCTTTAATATATGGGTTGTTTCCAGGGTGTTTTCTGCTGGGGAACTGTTTATCACAAGCTACCTTCTCATGAGCTGCTTTCTAAACGCATCCCAACTTGTAGGTCCACAAACAACATCACAGTGTCTTAGGAGCTGAGTCTGTACAACCCCGGGGGCTTTCCAGAGGCATATTCATGAAGTCTGGATCATTAGAGTCCTTTTGGCCATGTCATTAGGTCTCTTTCACCTCTCAGGAATTTAGGACAGCTCCTTTGTGAAAGTGCATGCTTTGCACCTGCCGGACCTGGTGGGAAGGGTGGGAAGACCTTTGATATGAATACAGGGAATCAGGTGGAGCAGCTAGATGTCAGTAGCAGTTCACAAGAGGAGACTAGCCCAGACCTGGTGGGAATCAGCTGGGGCTCCCAGAAGACAGTGGCAAGATTTTATATATTGTAGGTTGCCTAGAGTTTCCAGAAGACTGAAAACTGGAAGAGCGTCAGTACAGTATCTTTATGTTTTCAGAAATGAGAGTGTGAGGACTGGTAGATTGGGAAGGATTGAGGCCAGAAAGGGCAGCAGTGGGTTATCTTACTGTCTGTCTTTGCACTGAACAAGGCAGGAGAAGACAACGGGAAAGGAAAAGGGAAAGACTTGCTTTCTGACTTCTCAGTCAGAGCTCTGAGGACAACTGGGATATACACAGAAGAGTCCAACCAATGGGAATTTCCCATTATAACCATGATAAGTATCTCTTTTGATCTCTTGTGAAGCAGCGGCCTTGCACATCTACTGAGGGATTTTGGCATCAAGCCTGGGACTTTCTGTATGGCTGGAACTGATCTTTAAAGAAGACTCAATTTAGAGTCTTGGTTTAAGAGCTTCTACCTATTGTCACTCTTCTGAGTCATTACTGCAGTTGTTCCAATGCTGCATTTTCTTATTGTGCTCTAACCTCTGGATACTATTGGGTTTAGTGTCTGTAGATGAAATAAAAGAAATACCACTGAGACATTTTCTCTCCGTGTTCTTTTACAGCAGAAGGGCACCTTTCACGTGCTCCCTGATATATTAATGACTGAGATTCTTCAGACTCTTGCTACCTATGGGCCTTGGAGATGCTGCTTTCCTGGAAAGTTTCAGGTTGTGTTAAGCCTGTTTCTGTAGTAAAAGAGAAATCAGTGTCTATATAAAAGAACTGACACTAAAAAAGTGTGCCACACTATGCTGTATATATGGTCCTGAAATGTTTTTGTCTTTATACCCTTTCTACTTACTGCCCCCCCACCCCCGGCCCAGGCTGGCTGTTCCATAACCTCCAGCTTTTGATGGCAAAGGAATAATCAGGAGTTTTGCTTTACCAGGTCATCTCGTAAGTGAATATGACTCTTTCTGTAACAACCACATTGCAGTGTACCAGAAGTAACAGCAGCCATATCCAGTGCTGCTCTTTTAGCTGTGAACCTGCAGGGTGGAGTGGACGAGTAAAACCGGCCACTGCTTGGTTTTCAGGACCAACAGACAATTTAAACCTCAAAACACCCTCCAGGTCATAATGGCTTTTAACTGAAAATTCTCCAAACCCAGGATGAATCTGCAAGCTCACCATGGCCAGTTCCCATGGCTGCACCCACCAGAATTGCTCCAGGGCCCTCGGTTACCAAACTGCTGCCCTCGCTTCTCTAGGCAGGTCAGCGTCAGGACGCATGCACACCACCATGCCAGTCCACACTGACTCAGCATCAGCTACATGGCTGCTGTTCAAGGCCCAAATGAGGGAGTGATCTTTGCCTTGCTTGTGAAGTTTAAGACATACTGGCTCTGTGTATCCAAAGGCCCTAGCTGGCTTTTTTCTCCATTGCATTCTCTGTTGAGCTGCACTTTTTCAGCTCCCATCCTGCCCTCTCCAATTCTCCAAAGGAGGTATGTTTAATGTAAAGATGATCTTTCAACAGTTCCTGATGTTCGGGTTGAAACTCTTTGAAATAGAAGGATGACCAGTAAATGACTCAGCCACTATGTGAAAACAGATAGGGAAGAAACCTTGTGCCTTCAGTCCTTTTCCCAATGGGAAGATTCCTATAAAATGAAAGGGATAGGTCACAATATAAGCCATGTCAGTAGAAATTGAATCAGTTGTGGAGACCAAGATTTCCTCTTCAGTCTAATCACAGTCCCCAGGCTGGATGATGAAGTATGAGAGGGCACAGCCCAGCTGTGTCAGCACTAGACTGGGGCCGAGGCAATCTGTCTCCAGATGTTCCATCACTGACAAATTTTTCTAAGATTGTGTTTTAGCACAATGTTCTGTGGGAAGCACACACGCATCTGCCTGAACCGGCTGCTCTTGTAGATCAGGGAGGATGTCATGCAGGAACGGGCAACGTATGCTGCAGGCTTTGACAGGGAGGAGGTGGACAAGACCTGCAAGGTCAGCGAGGCCATCCTCTGGCTCCCACTGGCAAGGCAGCTTTGTTGCCAGTGGACTATGATCCTGACCCATTTAGGTGACCCTCGTGCATGGATCAGCACCTGAATTTCTAAAGGAACTCAGTTTCCAGACACAAGTTTCTTGATTGCATCAGGCAGAAGCAAAGTTTTATTAGAGAAATTTTTTCACCAGAAGGTACATTAGTGATCATATACTACTGGTTAACTCCAGCAATAGTCATGGTGGTTGGGCACACGCAGCAATAGACTGGAAAAAGCAAACAGCAAAATAAAGCAGAATGTGGCCCAACGCTCTGCTTATCCCTCTGACACATTGCTTAGCATTGCTGAGTAATACAAAAGAGCACGCTCCTTGCTCTTTGCAGAGGCATATAGTAAATATTCTCTCTCTTCATCCATGGCTCTGCTTCAGGGTTCTCTTGTTGGATATTCTCATTTCTCTGCTTAATCACAAATCCTTCTGCAAGGCACTGGAGAGATCAAAGGAAATATTACTTTGTTTATAGCAAAAATAGATTCTTTCCCACACTGTCATTCTATACACGTGATCATTTCACAAGCCAATTCAATCAGAATTTCAGATAAATACTGTCCCTTCCTGGAAAGGTCTGATAGTTGCCTGCCAGTCAGGCAGATGGGATTTGTAGGTAGCTGGAGCATGGTCTGCCCTTTTACATAAAAATGCCAAATGGTGATAGCCACAGACATTGTACCAGCAGCAAACTGGATGAGGGAATGGCATCAGGGTCCTTGCCAGAACAATGCCCCTGCTCATACTCATTCTCCTGGACCAACTGTCGCCATATTTCTTTACTTGTTTTTTAGTTTGGCTGGAAGTTTCCCCTTCAAATAGTACTAGCAGCTTTCTGCCAGTATTCCCATGATTCTTGCTTTTTTTTTCTGATTTCTGGGCACTCTGGTTTCTCCTTTCTCCGACTCTTTCCTTTGTCCCAGATTTCATGTCAGTCCTTTCTCCATGTTCTCTGTGGCTTGCCTGCCTGCTGACTCTGTCATTCTCCTTCCTATCCCCCTTCCTCCTCCTCCCTTTTTGCAGTTCTCATGCTTCCTAGCAGAGTCACAGCTCCTGAAAGCACTTATTGTAGCCACTCCTCTGCGGCCTCCCATCACGTATTTCCCAGTAGCCTCACAATAAAACTTTCAAATAGCACTTGTAAGCTACGTGGGAAAGATCTTTGTTGCTGCCTGTCCTTGCTGCATTAAAATAGACGAGACTGTGGAAATCTTGTAGAATATTGCAGTTTTTACCTTGTATCTCCGCAGCTGCACAGGATGGCATCTGGGCAGACGAAGTGTAAGTGTGGCTTGTCCTAATGATACCTCCTCCTCCTATTCCACTTGTTCTTGCAACTCCTCCTCCTAGACCCGAAGACTGACCAATTCCTCCTTGCTGACTAAGGGGACAGGAAAATAACATTTTAGTAAAGGAAATGACAGATAAACTAGAACTACAGTTTTTCATTGTCCCTGCTGCTCTCAGTCTGGTTTCCGTTTTGGCAGAATATTGCACCTTTCTTCTTGTGGCAATGGCTGGCACAGGGTAAGGAAGCAGATTATCCCCATTGATGACCAGGCAGCCTGAAAAGGTCAGTAAGGGTGAAGGAGCTGTGCAGTACCTCCACCTATTGTTCACTTTGCTGTTATGTTAAAATTCCCAGGACGCAGGTATTTCATTGTGTCTTTTGGTGCGTCTCAAGCCTACTTACATAAGGTCCTGCTGTCCGCCCTCTAGCAGGCAGCGGTATGTATGGATCTCCTGCTCCAGACGGCATTTGACGTCCAGCAGGATCTTGTACTCTTGGTTCTGGCATTCCATTTCTGCACGCAGATCAGCCAGTTGCTGCTCCACACACGTGATCTGGCTCTGGAGCTCAGCAAGGTGGTTGTTGTAGCGACACTCTGTCTCAGCCAGCGAGGATTCCAGGTTGTCCCTCTAAGGAGTGACATGAGGCACAATACAAATACAGGCATGAGAAACACTGCATTTAACTATGAATTCTTACATCAAAGCATAACTGTGAGACAGCTGAGCTTTACAGCAGCTCACCACCCACCTGGCTGAGCTGAGCCTGGAGATCGATTTCCAGGGCTTGCAATTGGCGTCTCAGTTCAGTGACTTGGTTATTGCACGTCTCTACCTCCTGACCGCTTGTAATAACCTCCCGATTCACCTCCTCAATCTGAAAATCACCAATCCAGAATAAAGGTGTTCAGGGAATGTTTATTATAAGTCAGATTAAGAAAAGAGCAGAGAAGCTAGCAAAAAACATGAAATGAGAAAGGTTTGGGTGAACTCTCTCTCATCCTAATGGGGTGTGAACCCTGCTCATCATTCCTCTTGTTCTTCTAATAGTACTGCTGTCCAGTTCTTGTCACTACTTACTGCTTTGTAAAGAGTTCCTGCCTCAAGTCTCACTAACATGCAGCACTTCCCGCCACCCCATAAAAAGGACGCAGAGTGGCAGTATCCCCTGTGTCACTTGGTCAATTTAAACCAATGCTAAATGCTGTTAGAGTATGTTGTGTGGTTTTAACGCGTAATAAATCACTGTGGAACCATTGCCTGGGTGTCAGCTGAGGAAAGTCAGAGCTGCGTAAATGTACTCACCTTGCACTCATACCAATCCTCAACTTCTTTGCGATTGCGTTCAATCAGTGTTTCATACTGGCACCTCATCTCCTCCAGGATCTTTCTGAGGTCTGGGCCAGGGCAGGCATTGACCTCCACGCTCACATCTCCAGTCGATTGTTTCCTCAGACAGTTCATTTCCTGGAAACACCACCCAGATCATGTAATTTTTTAAAAAGAAGGAAAAAACTGAGGGAGCTAAGTGCCCCTGTAGGGAATAGCAGAGACACTGGCAGAGACGCTGTCTGCTGGACAGTCACAGCTCCTAGTTCACATGTATTGTCTCCATCAACCAGTTGCCCCTCTGCAGCCAGCACCCCAGGGGAGAGGGCCACGGAGAGGGAGGGTGATAGATCCTGCATGAATTAACACTTTGGACACGAGAGGGGCATGACCCTACCTCCTCGTGGTTCTTCTTCAGGCAGCAGAGCTCCTCCCGCAGCGACTCCAGCTGTGCCTCCAGGTCAGACCTGCAGAGAGTCAGCTGATCCAGGACTTGGCGTAAGCCATTAATGTCAGCCTCCACGCTCTGGCGCAGGGCCAGCTCCGTCTCGTACCTGGGAGTGAGAAAGAAAGCAAGAAAGAGTAGTCAGTGTCTGACACCACCATTTGCTCTTTTTTTTTTTCATTTGACCATCCGTCTTTCTTACAGTATTTTCCTAACTAGATGCTAAGAAAAGCAGTCTGAGGCTTGCTCCATCAAATCTGCCCTCAGTCTTCCTTCTCTGGAGCTTTGTCACCAGGATGGAGGTGTCACTCACTGCATTTCTGTGCTCCAAAAGGAAAAAACAAAAGCTTCCCCTTTGAAAGACACCACGTGCCAGGATGGCAGCTCAGGTGAACCCACGCTGCTCCCTGTCTGCAGATCCCTTCTGCTTTCTGAAGAACTACAATCTCTGCTCAAAAACATCTTGTTGTCCCAGATTTTCCACCCTGGAACTGCCACTAATTAAGGCAGCTCTAGAGGCAATGGATGAAAGAGCTTTTCTGCATAGCCTCCAGCCTGTACTGACCAGAGGATCACAGGAGACCAGCTCTGTGAGCGGGAGCGCAGTGACAGAGGAGGGGAACAGCTGAAGGGTACTCACTTCACTCGGAAGTCGTCGGCTGTCATCCTGCTGTTATCGATGTTCAATATGATCTTGTTGTTGTCTATGGTTGCGCAGACAATCTGAAAAAAGAATATTCACTCTTGAAGTCTCTTCTCTGTATCCTCAGGCTCAGGTGTACCCACTGACCAGCGCTACCAGACCTAACCTCTTTCTCTCTCTCTTTTTCTTTTAATACTGGGTAGCAGGCATGGGATTGCAGCAGTCAGAGGGGTGAGTGTTCAGTGAAGTTCAGCAAAGGCATTAAAATAATAAAATTTGTGGTTAAGAAACTGACAGTCAGAGAGGTATAATTACTGTTGTCCAGCACCTGCCACAACCCACCTAACCTTTTAAATCTAAATCTTACTTTCATGGATAAGAGATTTAAAAGCTTTGTTTCAGGACTTAATTATAAATGTCTCTCTTTCTGTCTGTTTCCTGGATTCTTTTCACTTTATTCTTCTTCATGCGTTGACATCCTAGAATTTTTGCCAAACACACTTTGCAATCGTTTTTAGTTTTAAATTGCATACTCAAAATGTGTTATGGTAATGCTCTTTTTGTTCTTATTTTTAATTAGATGTCCTATATTTCCCAATTCTTTATGAAAGAGTAAACTTGTAAAAAAGGAAATAACATTTAACTGGAATTCTGCAAGACTGATGACAGGATGATAATAATTCAGGCAAATTAATGCGAGCCATTAATTTCTCTTTTAGCTGCTTTCTTGGCATATATCTATTTAAACACCTTGGCACAAATCTAATTCAGAAAGACTGCTGAGCCAATCCAGATGTATTCCATGAAGATAACATTTTGCCCTTCAAATATATCTGATGAATAAAAGCAATGGAAACAGTCCAAACACTCAAGGTTTTTCCCTTTGAGCTCTAGGGCTTTCTACAGGCAGTTGTCTTAATGGCTGTTTACAACAAGCATTTTACAACAATGGAATGTTACTCTCGATCACTGCATTAAGTTGTGAACCAAGACCATGGGAGAAGCTTACAAGGGAGAAGGCAGCTGAGAAATGATGTTACCTGATTTTGAAGATCTTCTATTTCTTTATAATAGCAGCTGTAGTCCCGTGGCTCACAAAAAGGGCCCTGCTTGGCATACCACTCCCTGATTCTGCACTCCAGGTCAGCATTTTCTTGTTCCAGGCACCTCACCTTGTCCAGGTAAGAAGCCAGGCGGTCGTTAAGGTTCTGCATGGTGACCTTTTCATCACCAGAAAGAAGAATGCCATCACCGGCAAAACCACCTCCAACTACCCCTCCACCAAGACCAATACCAAGGCCACCTCCAATGCCACCGCCAAAGCGAGCACTGCCACCGCTGAATCCAATGCCTGAGCATCCTCCAAGGACAGCGGCTCCTAAGCCACCTCCATAGTTTCCACCAACCAAACTGCCAGTGCTCAGTCCTCCGCCGTAATTCACACCACCACAGTAGCTTCTACCAGAAAACCCTCGGCTACCACCTATCCCGCAAGTTGTGTATCTTCCAGAAGAGACTGAGGAGATCCGTGCTCCTCCACCACCACCACCGCCACCAATAACACAGCTGCCACCGCTGGTCCTGCCTCTGAGAGAGCCAGTTGTCTGCTTAATACTACAACTCATTTTGAGGACAGCTGCAGATCCAACCCAAAGCCCAAAGCAAGATGCACAGCTTGATACTGAATCAGACTGCAGGTTGTTTGTTGCCACAGATCTCTATTTATACCTTCCAAAGGGGGTGTCACCTATAGGGTGTTTCTTCTTCCCACGGGGCTGGCTAGTCTTGCTGTTTATGCCAAGAATAAATAGCCCATAGGCAGTTTCCCTCTAGAAATCCCAGTTCACAAGGAAGATACTTTACATGTCAGCAGCTTATTCCAAAAAGTAAAATAATGTTTTATGAGTCATCAGCTTTTTGTATGATGCAAACTTTACAACAAGTCAAGAAAAAAAGTTGCCCTCGATTATGTACAAAGAAGAAACATTGGTATTTATAACATCAAAGTGCCTTTTATCTTTTATTAATTTGTATTTATTTTATTCTTAGTCCAGTAAACATTTTTATATCACATGCTATGTTAGAGTACGTGGAACAGAAATGGGAAATTAATATAAATTCTCGCTTCTGAAAAGTGTGAGTAAGAGTGACCGTAGTAGTGAAAAGACCAGGGATATCATGGTGTAGATGTCTGTCACCTGGCTCAGTGACAGACAGTACTAATACATGTTTTTCTGTGAGATTTCTTAAATCACCAAGGTAATTCCCCATGGGTTTAGTTCCATATTTGTGGCTTACATTTCTCTGGTCATGCAAACACAGGAAGTCAAGTTGCTCACAGTCTGTGAAGATGAGGCCTGTTAAATGTTGGAAGTCCTCTGTGTCTAGATGTTACACAGACTTGATGTAAGCTGAAGTGTATGAAATACCTCTCTGAAGTTATTTTTCAATTACTTTAATTGCTGTCCATGCTGCCTCAATTTGTGGTGATTGTAGATAAAGAAAGAGATGACAGGAAAGGGAGTATCCATGGGCAATATATCCAGTTCCCTGGATGGACTGAGATGTGATCCCGCAGGTCCTTGCTATTACTAAGATTGTGCTGAGTACAAAATAAAGAGAAAAGCTTTCCGCATTTCTTTTAACTGAGTTTATCAGAGTAGTAGCAGGCATTAGCACAGCCTGGCCAGTCATGGCAGCACGATCTCCGAAACCAGACAAGCAATAGCCAGAGGAGCGTTCAGAGAACTGGCTCCACCAGTGCAAGTATCTTTCTCCAGCAGACTGCTGTAATGAGAGGATATTCTTTTCTCCAGGGGGCAGAGGCTTCTGTTCCCTACAGGGTGGAATTTCCAAGCAACTCTTACTCACAAGTAACCTTTGACTCAAGTATGTCCATATTTACAGGAGCAGTTGTGATAAATCCCCTTTGGCAGTGCATGTGGCACCTGACAGGGAGCCCTAAGAGCAGCCATCACCTCTGGACAGAAAGGCAGATAAAACCTACACTCATATGCTCAGCCACCTCTCATTTACAGGTGGGAAGGTAGGTGGCTTGTCACCATGGTAGGAGAGTGTTGCCAAGCATATATAGATGTGATTGCCTTCTCACCAGCATAAGTTAGGACTCTCCATTCTTCAGTGAGATAATTTATTTCTTTACTTAGATCAGAAATGATAAAAAGACGCCTACCCAAGGCTGGCAGCATCCTAGAATATTCATTATTCGTATGGTGCAGTGAAATAACTTGCTCAAGAACAGAGCCGGAGTCTGTCAGAGCTCAGATTCCTAGCTATGACTGCAGTGCCTGAAATACAAGTCCATCCTCCCCCTAGAAACACATCTCCCATGCTCCCCACACAGCCTAGACTCACAATAATGAAAATCATGAGCAAAAAGGAGGATAGGGAGTAAATCTGGCTTTCATCCGTCATTTTTAGGAATATAATTGAAGACCGGGTGTGGCTGTAAGAGCCAACAGAAATTAAGATAATGTCTGGATTGCTTGGAGCTTTGCTTCTGCTGTGTAGGTTTTCAGAAGACGCTACCTGATAGCAATCTAAAGAGAGCAGTGCTCTGGGTTGAGGTTGCCTTTCTTTCCCTTTCGGAGTCTTAGGTTTAGGAGGAGACATTGCAGATATTGGACATTTCTCTATGGGTGGGCAAGAAGCACCTACAGCTCCTTCTTTCAGCAGTTGCCTAATAGGAAGAAGGAATTAGGTCTTACTCCACAAAACAAACTGGTTTGCAGCATTGTACAACCTTTTACATGTGTCCTGGCAGCAAGGTCTACAGGCTACCAAATCACATTTTGCCAGTGGAGGTTAGAAACGATCATGTAATTCTGCCAAAGTACTCATATCTGGGATATAATTACATTCTTTGGAGCTTTACTGGGCTCCTGCCAGTTTCACTAGGACATGGAACACGGGACTGATGCAGCAATGCATCCAAAATCCAGTCCCTGGCTAACCAGACTGTATTTTAAAACCAGTCAGATTTTTTTCTCGCTCTGTGCTGGATAGCTGCAGCTGTGTTTGCTGGCAGGCGGGCAGCTTGCATGGCCGCGTGGCAGTTTCACTCCAGCAGTGTGGTATTGCCCGGCTCCTTACGAATGTGTCAGGGCTCTGAGGCTTGGCACTGAGACCTTGCCACAGACTGGGCAGAGACGCGTGTGTGTTTGCTGGCTATATGGATCTCTGCTTTCTCTAGCTGTGAGCCACCATCTTCTTCTGAAACATCCATCAGTACCGGCTTTTTTCCCCACTAAAATGATTTCTTTACCTCCACTTTTGTTATTATTTGTATTCCTGTAGCCTAAGGGCATAGCCTTGGGGCAGAACACTGCATACGAATGGACTGTGCAAGTCTTAAGACATAAAAATGTCCCAGAAGGATTTCCAACCTAAATGTAAGACAGGAGGAAATGAATGGTTTCATATAGATGGAAGTAAAGGAAGCAGTGACAGGCTATTAGCCAGCGGGATTAGCAGTGGTCTCAGCACAGTGTCAGTGCAAACACTGTTAAGTCTTGTGGGCATTATGGAAGAGAGATCTGAAAGTGGACGAAGAGGTAATAAGTGTAAATATTGACACGTAGTGATGGGCAGCTCAGGAGGAGGCAGGAAGACGTTACATTTTCAGTGGTGGTGGTGCAGTGGAGTTTGGTCCCGTGGCAACTGCAACTGTCCCTGTGCACAGCCTTTTTGCAAAATGTCAGCCTGTCTTTTCCACGCTCTGCTCACTTTACTTATCAAAGTTGATAATGTTTTCTTGTGTCAACTACAAGAAGGGTGTGTCTAATTTGACAGAACTTTGCTTTCATAAGCATTGCTTCAGTGATGTTTGTGCAACCACACTGGAATATGATTTTATCTTGTCACTTGTAATTACCATTAATAATTTGCATAATAACCATTAGGCATCACTTATTAAACACTTCTTTGATGTGATACTGAGCTGGCTCCAGACCGCATGCTCCCATCTTTCAAATGCAGACAATGACTTTTTTCTGGCTAATGACTCATTCGTTTATACTGCCATGTTTAGCAAAATTCCTGTAAGGCAAGTGAAATAATTATCACAGTGAGTTTGGTAACAGCATGATCCTAGGTCTTAAATACGCCTCAGAGACCAAGGTGATTGCTCTGTTTCAGTTTCTTTCTTGCTGACTGTTCATATTTTCAGACTACCTCTGAACATTTGCTAGTGATGAAGTAGAAGTTCAGCAGAACATGGAGGTGGGCAGAACCAGATTTCTTCCTACTGAAGCTCACAATCTGCCCTGATTCATTTTGTGAAGGGTTTTAATTTCCTTCCAGCACCTATCAGACGATGACAGTGCAGCCAGACTTCCCAGCATATGCATCTCTGGGAGCACTACTGATTATCATGGCAAAGAAGAGTACCAGAGAATTTGTATTAGGACAGATGGGAGTACTGATGGGTGAACAAAACTTACAGCAATTTCACTCCTGGGTGGACAGCTGAGTGCAGTGCAGGTTGGGAGGAAAACCAAGGCTTTAGCCTGCGGGCCGTGCTGGCAGAGCCACGTGGGTCAAACCAGAACCTGACAAGCAGAACTGGAGTATTCAGGTGCTTCCTGCACTCAGATACCATACAGCGGTACAAGAGAGACAGGCAGCCAAAGGTGTAGGCCAGCCAGAGCCTCCCCAGAGTGTCTTCTTTTTGTCTTTATTTCATACTCGGACTAAAATGTCTCTTAATTTCAATACAGTTTCAATATGTGGTTCATACTGGCTGTTTAAATTATATTATTCAGTGTACTGAGCTGAGAAATCTTCTGCTTGATTATAGTAGTAGTTTACTCGTCTATATAATTCTTTATAAATGTTATACAAGCCAGTAAACAAAAATGCAAACACCACAGATAGTTACTATGGGTGTGAGTGAGACTGTACCTGTCTGCATACTATATAAAATAGACTTTTATAGAGAAATTATAGTTTATGCATCACACCAGAATATGGCCTACTATTAAAAATGCATGGTGCCTGTAATCAGGTATAATTGTTTGTGCAGTGCACTCCTTAACTGATGGCTGATTTCCAGCATTGACCACTTGCAAAACACTTTGTTTTCTTTCTTCACTGATATCTTAAACCTCTGGTATATTTACTCCTCAAGGATTTTTTCTGATGGTGTTGTAATTCACATGTGTCTGCTCCCTCTGTAGTACACAGACCACATCTGCTGGAGCAACCACAGTACATTTCATCTACAGCCACCGGTCATGATGCTGATAGCTTCTGCTTACCAGTCTGAGTGCTGATATAACTCCCCCTCTTCTTTCTGGGGCACCCACCCTTCCTCTTTTTATCCTTAGATTCCTCTCCCAATCTTACACCTTCAGCCCAAGTCTCTGTCTGTCTTTGACATACTCATTCATTCTTGCTTTACAAGATTTGCACCTTAAAAGGAAAGAGAACGAGCTCTTACAAGCTGCACTACCTGTGTGCTCGTGTGAGTGGCTGCATATGTGGAATATGATAGAAGTTTGCCTGCAATCAGTGTCCCAGGTCACTTCTTGTTCTGTTGTCCCATGCACTGTGTCCTCTGCATTTCATTTATCTTCTCTTCCCTGTCTCTTCCTGTGCTGTTTCCACAGTCATCATTTCCCATCACTGTCCAGGTAATAAATTCATTGGGCAGGGAAGGCATCTTTTTATTTCTGCATAGCATTTAATGCGGTGACTTTAGAGGTGCTGCATAAACAGTGAGGCAGGTGAAATAACACTGAAATGCACAGTATAATTAGCGTTGCAGGAATGGGAGATACAGAACTTAGCAGAGAAAGTATTTAACACTGAGCCTTGTCCAGAAGGCCGTTAGAAAAATTACCCCCACAGGGCTAACAAGTGTCTGTTACTTGGACAGAGACTAGGGAGAGCCTGTCCCCCAAAGGGAGAGCTGGGGCCCATCCGTGGATTGCCTAGCCCCTGGCCCTCTGTGCTGGTGCAGTCATACAGACATGACATGTGACTTGGAGTTGAAGGCTTAGAGCACGAGAGGGGACACATGAGCAGACACGGCTTTCTGCAGATCAAAGACCCAGAGCAAGAAACAGAAGTCCCAACTTTGCTGTGATTTTTGCCAAGAGGATAGCTCTGTGTGGTCAAGCTTTGGTTTGTCCCATGTTGTCATTCCAGAAACATCTGAGCTGTTTGTTTAGAAATAGACACTAATTCACACTCATTGTATCCCCTGAAGTCTTCTTGTTAGAAGCCTTCATGTTAGACCTCTGTATAAGGTTAATCATCAAACCCCATCCAATATTTCATTACAGAAAAAGACTAACAGAGCCACATAATGAAGAGCAAAGACTGTAAGCACCACTCACAGCCTGTCTGACGCATTTGTTAGATACTGCTACCAGTGAGATGGGGCAGGCTGGATCTTGAGTCTTTGCTTGCACAAGCAGCAAAATGCAGTTGTGTTCCTGAATGTGTTATTAATTCCTTTCTCTGTGGTAATAAAATACCAGCATCTTTTTTTTTTTCTCGCTGTTTATTGTATCTTACTTTTAAAAAAATTCTCTCCCACATATTAATTTGTCTCACCCTTTTATCTTCCCACATATTGCCAGCTGGTTCTTCCTGTTTGCCTTTTTTTAAAAACCATTTAAAGGTTCTTTATTTAGCATTTTCTCTGGGAATTGTTTTCCTCCACCAGAAGGGTGTGTCAAGTCCAGCAGAGCCTTGCTTTCAAAATTACCACTTCAGTATTATTTGGGAAAACTTGTTGTTCTTGATTTTATCTTGTTACTGCACATTCATAATAACTCAAAGGTGTTGTATATTATATTATTTTATATTATATTATATTATATTAGCACACACCTACTTTAATGAAAACTCGATTTTCACTCAGAAGTCTCTTTCAATAGAAGATTGTCAGTCAGACTGCCTTGAAACCCCTTCCCTGCCCTCTGTCCAGCCTCCCTGAATGTTTCTTTCCTCATCACCCTCTACTTCATGTCTTAGCTTATGCTTCCCCCCCCAGTAGCACATGTCACTTTCCACAGCATCAGCTGGTCCCTTTCCTCCATCCTCCTGCAGCTGCCCCTCCATCCTACAGCCACTGAATTCAGCAGCACTGCAGCAGATGGGAACATTGCTTATTCTTCTTTTTCTTTGTAATGATTGCTTTGTGGATATAGATCAAAGGTGGATTTCTAACCAAAGTTGTACGATAACTCTAACTATCTGCATGACAATTTTTAATTGTTAATTTACTTGTAGAAATTATTTCTCAGGTTCAAGGCTGTGTCAGTGGTAGCAAAGTTTTATTAGAGACAAGCTTTGGTACTTGTTAGACAACTGACCGCAAAATGGATTAGCCCAAGTGAAGACCAGGGATTGGATCAAAGCAGCATCAGAGGATGAAGACAGCAGGCAGCGTGGGTGGCAGGAAGGCAGCCATTCTGCAAAGACGCTTCCGACTGGTGCTATAAGCAGAACTGAGAACCGTCAGGTTATTTTTGCCTTGCTTTTTCCAAACAGTTTGTTCTTCGAGAGACCTCTTCAGCAGGATGTGCAGTGGGGCTGGCAGGGAAGCTCTCTTGTCTGCAGTGTCCTGCTGAGGGAGAGCAGGGACTATTACTTTGTCAGGGGTTTCGTCTGCATACCATGCCTCCTTTCTCTTACATCCCCCTTGCTCTTGTACTGACCTTTCTTTTTCTGTCTTCTCCCTAGCTTGCTTAATTTTATATACTTGTTGAAAGACTCGTGACTGACTGATTCCCCCTCCCAGTTCCTCATTTTCATGTTGTGCTGAAAGTCTTACAAACACATTTACTACTAGTAACCCTGCAGTGTCAAACATATTTTCTATGCATAAATTTATAAATGCCCCATAGCTGCATCCCTTGCCACTGCTTTCTACTATAGCCCAATTAATCCTCGTGCTCTACCACCAACGGTCACAACTGCGATCCTGCATGTCTGACTCCCTGCACTGCCTCTCTCCAGGAAAAAGAAATCGCCTCCAGCCCCCCTTCACCACCCAGAAATGTCTGGCGATCACTCATCCTCCCCTTCCCCAGGTACATCGCAGAACTAAAGAAGCAACTCACAGTCACACTCACAGGCTTCTAGAGGACACCTCACCTTACACATCCTCACCCAGAGCGCACAGGCTTAGGGCAGGCATGGCTGACACAGGCTGGCTTTAAGCCCACCGCCTCTTCCAGCTGGTGTCGCAGGGGCTCCTCTTCCCACTGGCCCTCTGTGGAAAGGAAACAGCTCTGGTAACCAAAGCCCCCGACATTCATGCCCTGGAGATCTGCACTGTGACCTGGAGCATTGGCTTTAGCTGTGTCTCTTCTGTCACCATTGGCCATTTCCCCTTTGAACCACGAGGGTCATTAAGAGCAACAATTAGCACATCCTCCATCCTGCTTGTCTGTTGACAGCTATAGCTTTTCCTTCTCGACACACTCAGGATTGCCAGAGGCTCTGAGACAAGCTCTGACAGTGTCATTTCATCCATTGCAACTGGCATTTTGGAACAAAACCTGATTTTTCATGTAACTAATTTAGGACTGGAGAGTCCAGGAGAGCCCACCTCAGGGCACCACCATTAAAATACCTCTTTTTCCAAACTAATGGAGCAGGTGGGAGCTCAGGCTGGTTATGTGTGTATGCAGCCATTTATGAGATTAACAGCATAGCTCACTGTTTCAAAATCTCAGTCAATGGGAGGCAGGGAAGAGCCAACTGCTTTGCATACAAATTAAATCTCCCAAAACTTTAATTAAAATTGTTGTGAGAAACTGAAAATGTTTAGATAATTTATTGTTTCAGTTAATTTAACTGCCAGTCCATAATCCTGTCTAGCTGTGGCAAAGCCAATAAAACTCAGTTAAATGGCAGTGTTAATAAAAAACCTTGCCCAGCTCACAGTGAAACCACCCTTCAACGAGCTGCGATGCTGCACCTTGCTCAGGTGGCTCAGATAGCTCTGGGGACCTCTCCCAGCCACCCTCACTGGCCCAAGTCAGGGGAATGGTCTCTGGCTTGCACTCTGGACATTTATCAGAGCCAAATCCTCAAATGCCTCATGGTTTGCTGATAGGCCCTGTCTGGTAACAGGTCAGTACTGGTTCCTCACCACAATTTTGCTTTTACCGTTTGTATCACAAATTTTCATATCCCTGTGAGTCAAAGCATAGAGATTTTACAGTGCCCGGGTCTGTCTGTAGTCTGCGTACATGATGTCGTGCTGTCCCCCCTCCAGCAGGCAGTGGTAGGTCTGAATCTCCTGCTCCAAACGGCATTTGACGTCCAGAAGGGTCTTGTATTCCTGGTTCTGGCACTCCATTTCTGCTCGTATTTCAGCCAGCCGCTGCTCCACACAGGAGATCTGATTCTGTAGCTCAGCCAGGTATTTGTTGTAGCGACATTCGGTTTCCGCCAAAGAGGATTCCAGGTTTTCTTTCTGAGAATGGAAACAACATAAAGATACCTGGGTATGCTGCAAGCTTAGCCCATCTGCTTACAGGTATGACTCCGGTCATGCAGCTTTCTAAAGAGAGCTGGAGAGTCTGAGATGTGAATCATAGTGGCATCACCTACCATGGTGAGCTGGGCTTGTACATTGATTTCCAAGGCCTGCAGCTGACGTCTCAGCTCAGTGACCTGTTTGTTGCTTGACTCGATCTCCTGGCTGCTTGTGATGACCTCCAGATTCACCTCCTCCACCTGCAAAGTTAGAAAAGAGCAGCCTTTTCCTCACCTCTCCAAAGCTTCGTGCTGTGGCAGGGGATTCACCACCATGCTTGTGCAAGCCCTGCAGTGCACCTGAGTATCTCCAAATCTGAAGCCCCCTCATTTATTCCGTTGTGACCCTGTAACACCATGCGGTGGCCCCTCTGCCGTGAACAGAAGAACACTGAAGTTGGGCAGTACAATTAGATGCTGAGCATATCTGTGACACAATTGCTAATATTAAGACATCTCCAGTAAGTGCTCTTAATCTCTCATCTTTCCCTTTTCCCCCAACAGGCAGAGTAGGGTACAGTCCTGCATGTATATAGTACCTTGCAGGCATACCACTGCTCAGTCTCTTTGCGGTTGCGCTCCATCAGCGTTTCGTACTGGCACCTCAGATCCTCCAGGATCTTCCTCAGGTCTGGGCCAGGACAGGCATTGACCTCCACACTCACATCTCCGGTCGCCTGTTTCCTTAGGCAGTTCATTTCCTGCAGAGAATACGTGCACCATATCAGTAATGTTGACACTTGGGGGGACTTCCCTTCTTTCTTCTTAATTCTCTAAGAGTAAGGGGCAATCTAACCTCCTCGTGGTTTGTCTTGAGACAACACATCTCTTCAGTCAAAGCCTCACACTGTAGCTGCAGGTCGGTCTTGCAGCTGGCCAGCTGATCCAGGACGGGGCGTAAGTTGCAAATGTCTGTATCCACGTTTTGCCGGAGACCACATTCAGTCTCGTACCTTAAGCCACAGGCAACAAAGAAAGGTCAGCACGTCAGTAAACCACGGCAAGCCGTTGAGTTGAGTTTGTGGGGAAAAAATTTAGGATCAAATTTTTCTTTCACTTCAGGCACACAACGCTATGAACATTGTCAATGGTATCCACGCCTTTCACAGAGATCTGCATTTTAATGCGGCAGCATGACAAGCAGAGGGTTAGGATTTCCCCATCACTGCCGCTCACCTACCCTTCCACAGGCAGTGTGAACCCCTCAGTTCAGCACAGGACCGTACTCACTTCACTCGGAAGTCATCAGCAGTCATCCTGTTGTTATCAATATTCAGAAGGATTCTGTTAGTCTCCATGGCTGCACACAGGATCTGGTAAAGAAAACGCAGGAGAGAGATTTGGGCTTGCAGCTTCCTCTGGCTCCAGAAGGGCCTGGAGGAAACACCTACCTGGGGTAATGCAACCCACTTATTTTATAACGATTCCATATATTGGAATTATTAATCAGTTAGATGGCATTACAGTGGGGAAACCTGCGTGCCAGCTTGGTGGAGCAGGCTTTGCTGAAACTTCAGCTCTCTGTAAATGCAACGTTCTCCTCCCTCAAACTGTCCATTTCATATAAAGTATTGCTTCATCTGCACCTCCAGAGACATAGCTGTTGCCTCTGCCATTTGACATTGGTCTATCCACATGTGAAAGCAAAGCCCAAAGAAATATTTAGGATTTTCTTGAAAAACAATTATTTACCTGGTTTTGAAGGTCTTCGATTTCCTTATGAAAACAGCTGTAGTCCCGTGGTTCACAGCTGGGCCCTACCTTGGCATACCACTCCCTGATCTTGCACTCAAGGTCGGCGTTGTCTCCCTCCAGGAGTCGCACCTTGTCCAGGTAGGAGGCCAAGCGGTCATTGAGGTTCTGCATCGTCGCCTTTTCGTTGTTAGCGAATAAGATCCCATCACCACAACCAGCGCTGGCCCTGGTGAAACCACCACCAATGCTTCGAGTGCAGATGCCTCCACTGCTGAATCCAAGGGTAGAACAAGCCCTCTGGGTAGCTCCAAAGCTCCCACCAGTAGCACTGCCGGCACTCAGCTGCTTCCCAAGTAATCCCTCGCTTAAACTGCCACCAGAAAAATTGCCAACCACACCACCTAAGTCATAGGCAGCGTGTCTTCCCGAGGAGGCAGAGGAGACCTTTCTTCCACTACCAGCTGCAGAGCTGCCCGCGCTGCTCCTGCCTTGGGAACAGGTAGTAACGACCTGCCTGACGGCACAGCTCATAGTGAGAGCGCAAGGATCCAACTCGGAGCCCAAGGCAAACTGCACAGATCACTGTGGAGCAGATTGTGATCCCTCTGTCCCCATAGTCCTCTATTTATACCATTCCTTGTGGATGTTGCCACTGGAGTAGGGCTGTTTATTCTTCCTCCTTGTGACCTGGCCTGTACTTTTTTTTTTTTTTTCAGCTGGAAATATTTCCCCAAAGGCGTTTGTCTCCAGAAATCCCACAACAGAAAGATGCTTTGGTTAACAGAAGCGTGTTTCAAAACTACATCAAAAATGTTACTTCCTGAATCATCAGGTCTGACTTGTGATGACAACTAAACAACAGTGACACAAAAAACGATGATACCCGAGAGTGCCCGGGGAATGAAACGCCATAGCAATTAATCCATCCCTGACGTGGGCGAGTCTAGCCAGAAAGTGAAAGCTGTGGGAAAGCCATCCTATCTGACAGAGCCCGTTCAACCCCTTTGTGACCAGAAGCGAGGGTGCCCCCTCATTCAGGTGCCCTGCAGTCCCTGGGACCAGAGCCAGAGGACCACACTGGACCATGCTGACTGTCTGCAAGTGCACCGCAGCAAGGGTCTGTCCCATTCTGTGTGGCTGTCAGTGGAGCAAGAACCTGCCAAGGTCTGGGTCATTAGACCTTCTCTTGGAGAGCACAGAAGAATATTGCACTTGAGTGTACCACTGATTATTTGTTACTTCTCTTTCTCCTGCATGCATCAGAACACCCCTTTTCACCCCCATGGTGTTTGTTTTGCTGCTTTCGAGGGTAGACAAAATATTCAAATATTTATCCAAAATAAAAGAGAAAAGGATATTTCCTGAGTACCAAATGTTGCAGTTAACTATGAATATTCACTGCCAAGAGAGGACAGCCACACAAAATGTTTCGTAAGATTTCTAAAACAGTAACAGAGAATTTCAAAAGTAGCTAGGTCCTGTATAGTTCTGACCCAGTTCCAACCAGCACCATGGAAATTCTCCAAATATAATCTAAGGGAAATGTGTTAAATTTAGAAAAAACACTGGAAAAGATAATTTTAAAGAAGATATTAAACCTATTTTTTAGTCTTGGAATGCTGAATTGAGGAAAAAGGGAAATAATTAAAATGTTTTGTCATCTGAATCTTTCATTTTATTAATAATATTAATACAGCCATGCTAATATTGGCTGACTTTCACCCATGTGTTGTTCAGCATTGGTTTTGGCATCCAGGTCACCTGGACACATCACATAAAGGATGCGTCAGGTGCAGCCTGTTTCAGAAATACTGCTTATGCCATTTGGGTAAGTTCATTAGTCTTGATTTTATCTTGACACTGCAAATCCAGAACACCTTAAATGTGGTGTGGATTCTGTGTATGTTCATCCTTTGTTACATCCATAATTAGTGAGTGAAGCCTGTGCCATGGTGCCATGGCATGCCTCATCGGTGGCGAGATCCTGAGCGGAAGCTGTGGCATGGTCAGGATCAGGCACCTCTGCCATGGAGCCCAGCAGCCCAGCAGAGCAGTTAATTGATAGTCCTTCATTTTTCAATGAGAAAAATTGAAACGTTAACGAGTGGGGTTTTTTTCAATTATTGAAAAGTAATCAGAGGTGTCCATGTTTCTTTCTTACTTTTTGAACTTCAGACTTTACCATAGGTCTCTGCAGCCAAAGGTGATTAGAATTTCTACAGCTTTTGTAAGGGAGAATAATAATTTCACTCTTGATTTTACTGGATTTGTGTGTTCTTCATGGTAGCTTTTTTCCTTTCCAAAATTTGAAGTTTTTATTAAAACCGGCTCTTGCTTTTACACCAGAGCATACCTCAAGATCTGCCAGCAGTTACAGTCCTCATTTTATTAAAAGGGATTTTCATTTTTTTATGAGGAGGTCTGCTAATGACGGTATCTACATGCATAATGGAAGGCTCTTTCCAGAATTAACTTTTATTGACTTCCAGACTGGAGTCTACAGATGGAAGTTTGCTCACCATAGCCTTGTAGCCAGCCACGGGCAATGCCTCTAATGAGCCGTCCTCGGTTGACTTGGGAGCCCCTCGTAGGCAACGTGGTGCCCCAGGGGAGTAAGAGGAGGAGATAAATGATAGCTTATGAGGATTTCCTGGCAGGCATTTCAGAAACAGCAGTGCAGGCCTGACAAGGAAAAATTATTACTTCAAGTAACAAATGAGCAGAAAAGCCTCCCCTAGGCAAAGGTGCTGTTCCCATTTAATGAGCTTTGTGTAAAATAGAAAGGAATTATACTTCATCTTTACATTTGCGTCTTGTACTGTGCTTTATAAAGGAGAGCAGGATGGTGGTAGAGGATGGGCACTGTGGCGTTATTCCCAAGGGTTGTTCTACTGTACAAAATTATCAGATTCAAAAGGGCAATGGAAATCAGAAAGAAAGATTAGATTTCCCCGGAGGGAAGTCCTTTGGTACTCTTGGGATATTTTCAGGCTTAAGACTGTTTCTTAAGCTAATGCATATGAAGTACAGAAAGTATAATGTGCCCCCGAGAAGGAGATCCAGCATTTCACGTTATTACAAACATTCCCTGAGTCACTAGCTGGTTTCATGTCCAAGAGAACTTCCCTCGAGACTTGGTGACTCAGACGCGACACCGAGCCCCGAGTCCCTGCTGGAGTCCAAGCTGCTGTCCATCACCCTGCATGCCTGCCAGCCCAAGCTCAGGTTTGGGCTTCAAGCAACCACCAGGGAGTGCCAGGGTAGAGAAGCTGAGAGCCAGGCACTGTCTGGCATCTGAAGCACGCCAACTTGGGCTTGTGTATGTCCCTCCAGCCTGTGCAGGGCTGGCCTCCGGCTTGAAGGGCCTTACCCGGAGGCCCTGATGTAGGCTGAGAACTACGAGCAGCCCTAGCTCCTGTGTGCTCATTGTTGGCTACATTTCAGTGTTTCACCTATGGAAAATTCTTGTGTTTGCTATTTAGAAAATATTTGCTTATCTACCTATTGATGTAATTGTCATTCCACCTTTTTCCTGTGTGTTATTGGCTGTACCAAAATTCATCTCCATCTCACTGATGACACCAGACGCTCCAGGGTTCTGATCCCAGCTTTGCAAATCACTCGAGGCAAATCGTTCAGCTTCTCCAAGTCTCAATTTCATGCTTTGTAGGGTGGAAACAATAATAACAGTAAACCTCCTTCCCAAGGGCACTGTAAAAACAACTGTCTGATGCAAACATGGAGCTTTAAAGATGGGAAACATGATACTCATTTTAAGTATTATTCATTGTAAGTATTCTTGCTATTATATATTCACACTGGCACATCCTACATATTTCTCTCTGTGTCTCAGCTGATCAAACACCTTTCAAGGACATTCTTGGTTTTCCTTTTTTGTTTTGCAGTCCGTTAAAGTTTCACCATTATTTGCTGAGGGCTTGCTTCTATAACTCCTTGCTGAATCCTAACAAGGCTTTTCTTCTTGTGCTTGCATCTTGCAGAAAATTTCAAAAATGCTCTCCAAAACCAGTGTTTTTCCATCTCTTGGATGTGATAATTTGTCCATGTTTCACAGATACAAACTGTGTGTAGCAAAGAGTAATAATGAAAAATAAATTGCCTAATAGTTATGTGGTATTTTCCTTCTTGAGAGTACTGTAATATAACACAGTGGTTACTTGTGCTGAGCTTGGACTTTGCTCTTGTTTGTGATAATAGGGTTATGCAGAGCTGTATGCAGAATTTAAGCCTTTTTCATTGATGCAAATATATACTGGTGAATAAGGAAGACTCCTGATAAGATACTCCCAGTGGAATTGAATAGACTGATTACAAAGCTGGGCCTTCCATCAGCTCTCCCAGCTATTCTCCCAGCTCTTCTCAGGTATTCATTTCAGGCCATTCCTGCTGGCAGATGTAAATGGGTATCTCAGCACTGGGTGACAGATATCAAATATAATTAAATATGCTGCTTGATAAATCTCTCCCTTGCGTCCTTTTGGCTGCAGAAGTGGCCATGCTTTACTGTGCTGCCAGAACAGCCAGGTACTCTTGGACTGGCATCTTCTTTTAGCCTCCCACTTATATTTAATCCATAATGTTTGTGGTTTTCAGAAAGCCTTTCTGTGTCCATACACCTGGGGCATTCTATAGATGGCTCAAGAGTTAAAAAGCTGCTGTTTACAACTGAAATATAACAACTGTCTTCTGATGGCAAAAAAAAAATTGCACATTTGTAGTTCAATCAGAATTTCCAGCCTGCAACCTTGCCCATTGCCATAAAGTCTAAGACAGCTTGATGCTAAAGTACGTTTTTGCTTGATCTAGTTTTTATTTTTGAGATGGCTTTAGCTCACTTGTCTTGGAAGACTTCCTATTTCTTCAAGGAAGGTCTGTTATTCCAGCAAAGAGAAAAGCATGATACAGTCAATGAACTCGGCACTCTGGTCTGTGTTTCATTTCCTACCCTTTTCTGTAATTGCTAAACAATAATACAGAATGATAACATCTCTTCACACTCCATTTCTGGAAAGATTTGGCAGGTTCCCCACTTCTTCGATCACCTTCCGTCTCCTTTCCTTGTCTTGTCATGCCCCAGCATGACATCATCAGCTCTTTTCAAGAGTCTGTTCAGGCCAGGGAGCATGCCTTTGTAATTGTTCAATAAGGACCATAATGCCTTTGCGGAGGCTGAGGGAGAATGAATCATCAATAATAATCCAAGAGACAAGCGTGCTTAACTTCAGCCGCAGGAGCCCCTTGTACATCATTATAAGCAAAGGGAAGCTGATTTACTGCAAACTATTACCTTTTCCTTTTGTCTAAGGCCCAAATTCTTGAGGTGGGTGACGAATATGAGGCCATGGTCCAAGACTGGATAGAGCTCCCAAGTACCACTGGCTAGAAAGCATGAAGTTGGATCTAAGTGATTCCATCAGGCTTTTGGGTCTAAAATGATTTCCTCTCCTATGTAGCCCACAAGACACATTCGGTGGATGTGCGACCAGCACAGCATCCTTTGGTGCCTCTGTCACTCTCCAGGAAATGAGTGGGCAAAGGCAGATCAAGTACCTGCCTGCCAGTGCGCAAGCTGCGTCACCTAATCCTGAATGGCAGCTTGCCTGCAGATGTTGTTGACATACAGTAACAAGCTCCTGTGTTTCAGGAAGGATTTTAGCAGTGATCTACTAGATGCTATAGTGATAAAAAGTTATTGCTACTCATCCCTCTGTGGATTAAGCAATGGTTACTTTAGAACCTGTTAAGTGCAGCCCTCAGGCAGCATGAAAAGACCTGTGTAAAGTTTTTGTACAATGTGCCTAATAGTGTGATTTAAAGACAGTCAAATAAGACAGAAGGCATGTATGTATAAGATTTTCCAACCAGTCTGATGTTGTGCTCCTGTCTCGGAATGGTACACATGACAGTAGTAGTCTTGCTGAAGTCATTGAAGTTCTACTTATAGGAGAAAGTGATTCTTTATGATACCAAGAGTTAGAGAACTGAGCTTTATTTTGTTGGCTTTAATTATGAGTTGTGTGGCACACTGAGACCTCAAACATCATCCTTCCATCATTGCCTTCATTTCGTATCAGACTTATCTGGTTTATGTCTCAGTCAGTCCCATGTATTTATGAGCAATGAGTTCAGTAGAAAAAGCTGCCTCAGATTATTTTTGCTCCACGTGGAACCCCCATCCCTCCATTCCCCTCCTCTCACTGGTTTCTTCTTGTGGTTTCTTAGGACTTTCCCTGGCATGAACAGACAACCCTGAGGCTTTGAGAGATCATGTATCAGTGACAGACAAGTCTGCAGTTGCATGAACGAGGAAAAAACTTTATTAAATGTGTACAGAGTGCACAATGGCACCCTTTGTGAAATTAGGGTAAAACGGGAAGGAGGAGCAGATAAATGAAGCGGACTACTTTCTGTGACACGACCCCATCACATATGGCCTCAGACAGTGCTTGGTTCAGCTCGCCGCTCTCTTGAGCGTGGGGTCGAGGGTCCACAGAGCTGCTTGCCCTCCTAGCGAGTGGTGAGCGCAACCTGCTCCCGGGAGGAGACCACCTTCCCGTCCTGCACCTCCTCAACAATTGTGCGGACCTGACGGGAAGATGTCATGACTGCAAAAGGAAAGCAGAGGACAATTATTCAGGGGGCAGGAAGGAGAGAAATTTCTTAACATATTATCAGATATTGCATGTTCTTCAGGAAGATGTCAGAAATTCCACAAGGTGCTGGAAGACACTGTTTTAAACAACCCTACATTGGCTAGGAAGAAGGGAGAGCCAGGCTGATGGGAAAGTTCAAGAAGACAAAGGCACACTCCTTAATTGTGTGGTGTCGCTTCATTTTTCAGGTCTGTGTAAAGCCAGAACACCGGCTGCTCAATCACAAGGCCAATTTAGGGCAAATCATTCTTGTGGTAAAGAAGTGCAAGATATTTCCCTTCCTGACAGCTTTTTCCTGTGGTTAGCAGTTGCAAGAGGCACACAAGCTCTCTTGACTGCTGTCACTGATTCAGCCAGCGAGGCAGCACAGCATGCCCGAGAACTGATTTTCACTCCATCAGTCTGGCAGCTGCTCTAAAAGCAGGTCTCAAAGCTGTTGGTTATAAATGTGTGTAGCAAGATAGGTTCTTACCGTCTCTGCCAGAGTGTGAGGACATAGCAGAGGAGTACTGGGAAGAGATGCTACAAGAGAAGGAGAAAAACAAAATTAACTTAGACACAATCTCTTTTTTTTTGTTGTTACACAGGCTCGGTATTCAGGCAGGAGGAAAACAGAAAAGGCTCATAGTTGTTGCTAAAACTACTGCTCCACTCAGTGTCTCCCGGAGGGCAGAGGGTCCACTGCCCCTTCCAGCAGTGAAAGGTGCCCGTTACAGCATCTCACTGCAGACAGAAACCATGGACAGAGCCACTGGGCATCCGTGGCTGGTATGAACATAAAGACAAACCCTGAAAGTTGCAATTGGACTGAGTCCCGAGACAGCACATTTTGTGTCTATTACCCGTCTCCTCCCAATGTGCCCTCCCAAGCAAAGCCCCTCTACGTACTGGGCGTCCTCGCCCTCCAGGAGCCGGCGGTACGTGGCAATCTCCTGCTCCAGGCGGCATTTGACATCCAGGAGGACCCTGTACTCGTGGTTCTGGCGCTCCATGTCACACCGCAGCTCAGCCAGCTGCTCCTCCACGCTGGTGATCAGCCCCTGGAGCTGGGCCAGCTGGGTGCCGTAGCGGGCTTCTGTGTCAGCCAAGGTGCCCTCCAACGCCGCTTTCTGCGTGCAGAGGAGAGGAACGGGTTCAGGGCGGGACGGAGGCTGGTAGGGACGGGAGCACCCATGCGTCCCCTTGCCTGCGCTCCTGCGTGCCCCCCACCCTGCAGGGAGCCGGCCCCTCGTACCGTGCTGAGCTGGGACTGCAGGTCAATCTCCAGGCTCTGGATGGTGCGTCGTAGCTCTGTGATCTCCGTCTTGCCGCTCTGAAGCTGCTCGGTGTTGATGGCCACCTCCCGGTTCAGCTCTTCCGTCTACAACAAGGCAAAACCGTGCCGTTACGGCACCGGCGAGTGGGCACAGCTTTGGGTCCCACGCGCCCCGCTGCACTGCCGGTGTGCCAGCTCACCTTGCTGAAGAACCACTGCTCGGCGTCCCTGCGGTTCTTGTCCGCCAGGCTCTCGTACTGCTCCCTCATCTCAGCCAGGATCTTGGTGAGGTCGATTCCAGGAGCCGCATCCATCTCCACGCTGATCTCTCCACCCACCTGCCCACGAAGGGCATTCATTTCCTGGCACAAGAGATACATGATACACATCAGAGTGAAATCGGTATATTCCCATCATGACAAATTTCTTATTTGCACCAGCACATAAGAACTCCAGAGACCCCCTCCTGGAGGTCCTGTCTGAAAGGATTGTTTCCCTCCCCCTTACCCACCCGAGTGTCTCCTGACAGCCCTAGTTGCAGAGACAGTCCTGCACATTTGACCTGGCCACTTTCCACTGTGCACAAGGTACACTTGTAGGTCCCAGTTTGAGCCTGCCTTTGTGCTCACCTCCTCATGGTTCTTCTTGAGGTAGGCCAGCTCCTCCTTCAGGTTCTCGATCTGCATCTCCAGGTCAGCTCTGGCCAGGGTCAGCTCATCCAGGACTCTGCGCAGGCCGTTGATGTCAGCCTCCACACTCAGGCGCAGAGCCTGCTCCGTCTCAAACCTGGGGACACACACACACACAGTTGCACTGTGGAGCCCAGCTGACGCAGGTTTTTTCTTGTTGTTTAGTTCCCCAGCTCAGCATATTTCTGCCAACCGTCTTTTATTAAACGTGCATGCACAGCTCTCCACAGTGCAGGAATGTCAAGGTAATGCTCTGTCCAGGAAGAGATGTACTCTTTGCAAATGTCACACTTTTAGTGAGCAGTGACCTGGCGGAGCAATGTCAGTTGCAGAAAGCAAAGAAAAGCCTTAAACAGACTGGCTTTTCCCTCCCTTCTCACTAGAGCTCTTGAAGGCATCGGACTTACTTGGTTCTGAAGTCATCAGCTGCCAGCCTGGCATTGTCAATCTGTAAGACGATGTTGGCATTTTCAACGGTTGCAGCAAGAATCTGGGAGGGAATAAAAGAAACCAAAAGAGTGAAAAAGTAGTTCCAAAAAATGGCATGCTACTGCCTGAGTTCCCATTCAGAAGAAGGACTGGAGCAGCACTGAACCTCCTGCCCATTGGGCTGGACTTCCACATAGACTCTGCAGAGAGAGAGACAGGGTACTCGTGCTGAGTCTCTCATTGGCACTGATTCAGTCTTGTGAAGACACTGGCATGCCCACATGCCATAGCCTGTTGCCCCTGCCGGAGTGGCATCTCCAGGCGCTCACGCCACACTCAGAGTCCTGGCAGCACTCTGGGCTTTGTCTGGCAATGCTGAACAGCCTGGCTGAGAAGGAAAAAGGGTTGAGGAAGGAGTGCCGTGTGCCTGAATCATTTTGCTTTCGTAATTACACCTGAGGTGCAAATATTTGTTCTGGGATTTTGAAAATGAATGGCCATTTAATGAGCAGTAATTTCTGTAGCCACAAGCTAATGAAAAGCTCTCATTGAGTTCTGATGCTTCAGGGGATATCCAAGCAATAATCCCAGAATATTGATGTGGTAATTTCCCAGCTGCCGTGTGGGAGGGGAGGGAAGGGTCTGCCTCCCTCTGGATCACGAGCAGAGGGTTTCTGTGAGACCCAGCCCTTCATTGCTCAAATCTGGAGACAGCTTCTGCCTCCACATGTATCTGTGCTCCAGATCAGAGCACACCTGACAAGCTGGAATTTAAAGAGAAGCTCTGTGCATCAAGACAAGAGCCCTTCACCCCAAGGCGAAGCCTAAGAGAAGCGTTAAAGAGCTAAAAAATTCTAGGTATGTGATTTCCCCCAGGGGTTGAGCCCTGAGCCTGTCATGGGCTGCTGCCCCATTTCCCTGGAATTTACTCTCACAGACCAGGTATTGTCCTTACCCAACCGCCCACACGTCCATCCCCTCCAGTGGAACCTGAGCTTACTAAGGATGCTGACACCTCCAGTAGGCAGTGGTGAAGGACCAGGCAATCAGCTCATGATGAGTAATGGGGGCAGAGGGAGGACAGCGACGGCAAAGTAGAAAGGGAAGGACAGATTCTGGTGGTTTTGTTCAAGGACCTTTGCCTAAAATCAGCCAGGGAGCTGCTAAGAATAAAGAAGCAAGCTTGGCCATGATTTCATCTACTGCATTTTAGAGCAGGGCACACACTTGACTTCAGCACCTCTGAAGACACCTACCACAGCCCAGTATGTTCTGACTCCTGGATTTCACTCCCAAAGAACAACTATCCCCTAGGGCAGTTTCTTTCTTTTTTAACCTCTAACTTGAGCCTCCTATCAGGCTAGAAAAGATCTGATTTGTAGGATATTTAGGAGAATGATTTAGCATCTCCATTTGCATATCATTCAGTAGGGAACAGTGCAAAAGAGATAACATGTCCCTACCTGCAGAGTGCTTAATCAGGAGTCTGGCAAAGGGAGCACATACTTGGGGCATAAGTAGCATCGAGGAAAGGCGGGAAATGACTGGCAGGGCAGCACGGGCCCTGTAGCATCAGGTAACTTGAACCAATGTCTGATGGCCCCTTACTCCTGCGTTCCTGCCCTGTCTTTCTCCCTACACGGAAACAGTCAGTAGAAAACCCATCTTTGTGCCTTGTGGAGGACATGATCAAGAAACTGCTGTTCATAAATTATGATTTCCAAGCATGCTCTTTCGGTTTTCCCATCTCAGACCAATTATCTGTCATTTGTTAATACTCTTCCCTTCGGCTTTTATGAACAGGGTCATCTTTTAAAAAGTGACTTTAATTAAGATGTCTTGGTAATCCCAGCATCCTACCTTGTTCCTGAGCTCCTCGATAGTCCTGTAGTAGGGGCTGTAGTCACGGTCTGGACCAGGTCCCTGCTTCTTGTACCATTCCCTGATCTTGACCTCCAGGTCAGTGTTGGCCTCCTCCAGGGCACGCACTTTGTCCAGGTAGGCAGCCAGGCGGTCGTTGAGGTTCTGCATCGTCTCCTTTTCGCCAGCCGGCAGGATGCCATCGCCACCTCCAAAGCCAGCTCCAAAGCCAGCTCCAAAGCCAGCCCCAAAGCCAGCCCCATAGCTACCCCCAAAGCCACCGCCAAGGCCCCCTCCTACGCTGCTGCAGTAGCTGCCCCCGTAGCCACTTCCAAGCCCCGAGACAATGCGGGAAGAGACAGAGTAGCTGCCTCCGTGGACGCTGGGTGCTCTGTACCCTCCTCCCCCAACACGCACGGAGGAAAGCCTGCTGGAGCCTCCACCCAGGCCACCGAACCCCTTGAGGGAGGTGGAGGAGGAGTATTGCCTGACAGTGGTGCTCATGGCGAGGGCTGGCGGAGGCTCTAGGGCTGGAGAGCAACACCCGGCTCGGCAGCACAGACAGCGAGTGCTCGCTTCCCCCTGGCTTGGAGCCCTTTATAGCCCGGGCAGGAGGCGTTGCCGGCGTTTTTTTTTTCTGTTGCATTCCCAATGATTTTCATCACTCCTAAAATCTAAGCCAACTTCCACAATCGTCATTTTTGCCTTTGTCCTATTAACGTTTTTTGTCATATTCCACGAGAAACATTTATCTCACAAAGGGTGTCTTTATGCTTCTTCCGTTTCTAAGTAAATAGTCAGGTGTGATTCAAAGTAGGAGGCTCCTTGCTCAGGGCTACATTTTAATACTGCTTTGTACTGTTAGCTCTGAAACAGAGCTATTCAGACAGTGTTTTGATGGAGTAAGTCAATATCTCTTTTACTGTGTCCTTTTGTCCCAGCTACTACAGTTTCTTGTCTCTACTTAGGTTGTACACACAGCACACCTTCAGGGATAACAGCCATGTCGTGAAGCCCTGAATGTACATCTACAGTCCCGTGAGTACAATGGTGCTAGAAGGAACTTGGCTACCAATCCTGGAAATTCAAGTCTGCTCTTTTATCCACAGAGAGAGGGATGTTCTGTAATGAAAAAGCAATGAAAAGGGAGTTCATGCTTCAGGGCTCATTCAATTCTTCACTTCACTTCGGAGACCACCCAAGAGTGGAGGAATATGAAAAGGCAATAAGCAGAGGATATTTTGTGTTCTTCTTTGTGAACAAGAGCCTAGCAAACCATTCAGAAAGGGCAGGGTATGACTACTAACTGGCATAGCTTAAAAATTACGAGATGCTCCAGGAAAAATTGTGGAATAGCATAAAGTAGACGGAGGATGTAAGGAAAAATCTCCTGGTCTCTAAGCACTGTGAACAAGAGCACAAAGTTGACAGTAACATAGCTTAGCAGCTAACGCTCATGATGTTTCCTCTGATGAACATCTCAATCAGTTGTGACCACGGAGGACAACTTCAGTGTGAGTTTGGAGTTTACAGCTCCCATGTAAACAGAGCTTCAGGAGAGATACCAGTTGCCTCTGAAGAGCAAAAAGGCTCCAAGGACAAGTGCACCAGGCATGGTCAAGTTCCACTGTCTGTTCTCCGTGCTGACCTGCGTCACAGGCAGAAACCGCAAATCGGAGTGTCACTAGCTAATAATGCAGGGTGTGGAGGAGAAGATATTTCTCATGTGTGTACACGGTGAATTGCTTGACTGTCTTCACAGACAGGCCCCAACAACCCCTTCCCAACAGCCAAGTTCTTCCTTAGATCATTTGCCAAAGGAGGGGGGAAAGAGTATGGAAATAAGCAACAAAGGTACATTTGTGAGTAGCTTTAAAGGGCATGACTCCCTCCCCTCTATCTGAAGAAAGCTGGAAACGATACAGGAGTGGGGTGTGTCCTTGGAATATCTATCAGGAGTTGGCTGCTATGGAGAAGCACAGCTACCCAAGTTCCCATTTGCCACTGGTGAATGGAGACAGGTCCGCACGACTTGGGGAACTGGAGAACTGGAATCTCCACCGTGTTTGCCCTGGCTGGAGGATGGGTTCAGTCTCTTGGCGGCAGCATCTTCTTGTCGCGTGAGTGCCAGGAGACGGGGCGCAAAGCCAGCGGACGCCCACCTTCTGCTCATCCTCCCCAGGTGCGGATAGCAAAGGCGCAGCAGCGCGGGGGCGGCTGGGACGCGTAGCTCCAAGGAATGTGCTTTCTCCCTGTCTTCGTTTCCTCACCTTCACCTGGGCGACACCAAAGGGCAGAACTCGCGGGCTGTCCCCGTTGAGTGCAGCGGTGGCACAGAGAAAGGGGAATATCGGTGACAAAACCAGCACAGAGCCAGCATGCAAGTCCAAACCCTCAGCCTTGACATGAGCAATGCCTTTCGGACTGGCCAGCCAGCAGGAGTAACTGGCTTCCCACAGACCAGCTGTAGGATGAGTAACTGCCACAACGTTACAAGGTTAACAGCATATTCTTTCTTTACATGGAATTGCCTTTTCTTTCATCTTTGGTTTCCTGTTTAACTGCTGTGTCATAAAAATACACATTGCTCAAAATATCTATGATATTTTGATAATACCACAAGGCAACAATTAAAATCATGAAGTGATAATTAAGACTTAAAACGACATATTAAAAACTCTAAGACTTTATTTACATGACCTCCCATTGAACACAACCACAAATGACTGCATATTGTTTGTATCGCACTCTCTTTTAAATAAAAGGCTGACTATTAAATCAGCTTCTGCCTCTGTTTCATGAGCGCATGCACACTATGAGCCCATTTTTTATACATTTCAAAATCAGAATGCCGGTTCTATGGCATAACAGTAATTTCATGGTAGCACATTGGTGTTTAAACATGCAATACTGTCTTACTTCAGGAGGGAAACAGAGGTGAAGTTCTGGCTCCAAACATACCTATCAGCAGACCCAGTAGATGAAACTACCCAGACAAAAACACTTCTCTGTTTATTTTAGTGCACTTACAATGTTCGCCCTAGTATCAAATTGTCATAGGAAAGTTCCCTGAAATGAGCTGAAAAGCCACACCTTAACATCTCTTTCTAAAGTGGTCTTCTCTGTCAGATTAACTCAGTGTAGCCTGAGAAGTCAAACTGTCATTCTGGAATAAAATACCACTTTCCGAAACCTGCCTCAAGCTGCCGCTGCCTGTCTGCATAAGCCACCACCTGCAGCTCCGTCCTCAGCGGATTTCTTAAGGTCAGACTAATTATTAACGCCTAAGGCAGGAGAGAATCAACATCTGTTTTCCACACCTCTCACAATTTGCAGTAGCAGGAGTAATAATACTTTGCTAACAAAATCCCCTGTTAATGAGTAATTAAAACGGGGGGGGGTTGCTAGCAAAGTATTATTTGTTGTTTCTATAGCAACACGGGTGTGCTCAAACCTTTCCAGGAGAAAAACATAAAGCAAGCATGAATTCCAGCAAGGCACCTTCAGCATCCCCATGCTGGGCGTTGCAAGGGTGGCAGCCGGAGGGGCACGACCACCACTCCTGGGGGGAACAGGGGGTCCCTAAGACGTGACCTGGGAAGCCCCAGGTGTTAACTGCAGGCTGTGTCTGTCCCTACCCTTCCCGGGCACCTGAGCTGGGGCTGCCCAACGCCTGCCCTCATCCAGCCCCGGGGCATGGAGCACCCCTGAGTGCTGTGCAGGTCTCCCTCGTTCAGGGGTGTGGGAGCAGAGAGCGCAGTCTGTAGGACCGCAGAGATGCGGTGGCTGGAAGTGCCTCGGGTCAGGAATTGTGCCCTGTTATTTACTCGTGGCCCATCCACGATGCACCGTGAGGGCATGTGTTGGCAGAGCGGTGGGAGCCGTTCTCCTGACCACAGTGCTCGTTTACTGGGTTGTGTTTACGTGTCCTTCGGTGGAATCTGAGTGGAAATGAGATCACTGTTCGTCAGTGGTAAGCTCCAAAACCAAAGCCATGCCTACCACAAGTTGGTGGGTGCTGGGAGCACTTTAAGGCGGCTCGCTCAGGGCTGCTGCGCAGGGTGCGCAGGGCAGCTGATGCCCTGCACAGGTCCCAGAGGATCTGCTCTGCGTGGACAGGGCAGGTACATCCCCAGGCGACACGGGGCAGAGCTGCTTGGCTGCAGCACGGGGTGCCTCTAGACCGTGCATCCCTGCTACCTCGGCTTCTGGTGTAGATGATGCACTGCAGGGATCCTTCTCACGTTTTGAAAAAAAAACCTGAATTCTCTCTTATCTCCCCATAAAATCCAGGCAGATTTTCTGGAAAGGGGTCTTAAAACTGTGTGGCCAGCTCTATTCTTACACACATTCAGTAGCGTTTCTCTGAATCATCCCATTGATTTAGAAGTTGGATTGATGAAGTAATAAATATGGCAGAATCCAGCCAAGAATGTGTCTGAACTGGCTTTCCAGGAACGGCTGGGTCAGCTGACAGCAACACGAACTGCTGCGTCAGGAACAGCCACTGACAGCCAGGGAGTGCCAGAAATAACTGCCAGAAGAGTTTTAATCTTTTTGCTTCTACAGACCATACCCACCACTTACCATCACTTCTGTTCCTCACCCTTTAGCGGCGCCTTTGGAAGGAAGAATTAAACTAATTCAAGTTTGTATTTCTGGAGGGGCATCAGCCAGTGTATCCCTGCCACATCTACAGCTTAATTTTGTTTTACCACAAAGCTTGTTATCTGGACTGCACAGCAACTGCTGAAGCAGAGCTGGGAAGGGAATCATTTGCAGGGTCCTGGCTGCATGACCCAGGTTTTGTTCACTTTCTTGCTTAGATTCACTGAGTTAAAAGCTTCAGCTCTGCTGTTGCTGTGCATTACGGCTAGGGAAGAAGCACTTTGCCCCGACCTGAAAGTCACAGTGCCAAATCTGAGGTGAAATACAAAGACTCTCACAAGTTTCATGTCCCATGACCCAGGTAACCAGTTCCTTTCTAGACCTCCACCCACACAGCTGTCTTCACTGAAGCAGCCAGGTCTCAGGTGTTATAGAAGTGTACGTGTACTGCCCCCACAACCTGGGTACCAAAGATGGAGAATATTGCTTCTTCCAGAGAGGAGCTTTGTCCTACAGCTCCAGGAGTGGGACAGCCTGGCTCTTCAGAGCAACAAATCAAGACCCTGGTTTGCATGAGTGTGAAGAAAAGCTTTATTTGATTTCTGAGCACAGCACAGCACTTAGAGAAAGGGTGAGGGAAGAAGGGGTGCGATAAAAAGAGAAGATGCTTTTCATCATCTGCACAGCCAGAGCACATTAGCTGGAATCTTCTTTTGCTTTGCTATGCGAGGTTTGCAGCAAACCACACAACCGCCTTAGTGGGCAGCCTGGGTGATCTGCTCACGGGAGGAGATTACCTTCCCATCCTGGACTTCCTCAAAGATTGTGCGGATTTGACGGGTCGTTACAGGTGCTACAATGGAGAAAGAAGGAACTGTTATAACAGGGAAGGAAGGAGAAAGTGTCTCAAAGATTTTCACGGATAGATTTGTTGTTACCAACAACTGCCTCAGAAACACAATATAACCACCACACTCCTACCCCTAAATACTTTATTATATAGTTTCAGTCTTCACAGATAATCTTCTGAAACATGTTTTGGTATATCGTAAGAGTGGTTTATGTCAATTCACATTTTGAAAATTTAATAAAATAGTAATTTTAGTAAATTAGTGAAAAGAGTCTGAGCTAAGAAGGTGGCTAAGGATATGACAGAGCTCTGTGTGATCAGTGCTTCAGCCAAGACATGTTCTTACCTTCTTTCACAGACTGTGAGATGTAGTGGGAAGACATGCTACAGGAGGAGAAAAGAGAAAGAACGATCAGAAACAGGAAAAAAGTGAGTAGTCTCTAAGCCAAAAACATTATTTAAAACCCCGCCTTTTCTTATTGTACCAGTATGTGATTAAAAAGCCTTCTGGAAACTGCCTAGTGTCAAAATTGAAAGGAAGAAAATGGTAAGGATGTATGTGTGCCAGGGGGACTCAGACGTAAAGGCAGCATGCATCCTAGCTGCAATGAGCAGCGGTGGTAGCTGCCCCTTCCCCAGGATCACACAGACGCTGGAGGGGTGGGAAGTGGATCCCAGGAATGCTGCAGCGCTGTGATAACCACTGGGCTGTTCTGAACTAGAAGGACCAAAAAGTGAGACCCTGATGCATGCCATGGGTCAGGAAACGGGCTCACAGGATCCTGCAGGGAATGCAGGTTGTGCATTTTTTTTTGTTTGCTTTGCTATTACCCATCTCCGCCTGATGTGCCCTCCCAAGCAAAGCCCCTCTACGTACTGGGCGTCCTCGCCCTCCAGGAGCCGGCGGTACGTGGCAATCTCCTGCTCCAGGCGGCATTTGACATCCAGGAGGACCCTGTACTCGTGGTTCTGGCGCTCCATGTCACACCGCAGCTCGGCCAGCTGCTCCTCCACGCTGGTGATCAGCCCCTGGAGCTGGGCCAGCTGGGTGCCGTAGCGGGCTTCTGTGTCAGCCAAGGTGCCCTCCAATGCCGCTTTCTGCGTGCAGAGGAGAGGAACGGGTTCAGGGCGGGACGGAGGCTGGTAGGGACGGGAGCACCCATGCGTCCCCTTGCCTGCGCTCCTGCGTGCCCCCCACCCTGCAGGGAGCCGGCCCCTCGTACCGTGCTGAGCTGGGACTGCAGGTCAATCTCCAGGCTCTGGATGGTGCGTCGTAGCTCTGTGATCTCCGTCTTGCCGCTCTGAAGCTGCTCGGTGTTGATGGCCACCTCCCGGTTCAGCTCTTCCGTCTACAACAAGGCAAAACCGTGCCGTTACGGCACCGGCGAGTGGGCACAGCTTTGGGTCCCACGCGCCCCGCTGCACTGCCGGTGTGCCAGCTCACCTTGCTGAAGAACCACTGCTCGGCGTCCCTGCGGTTCTTGTCCGCCAGGCTCTCGTACTGCTCCCTCATCTCAGCCAGGATCTTGGTGAGGTCGATTCCAGGAGCCGCATCCATCTCCACGCTGATCTCTCCACCCACCTGCCCACGAAGGGCATTCATTTCCTGGCACAAAAGAGAAACACATCTTTACGCAATCCAGCAACCAGTGTATAAAGACGTTCCTCTCAAGATAGAGTTCTTCAGGAAAGGTAGCATCCCTCAGCAGGTCTTTCTAGAGCAGATCAACAGGGAGCAAATTGAGGCCTTTGCTCCACAAGCATGAATAAAATAATCCAAATTCTTAAGAAATCTCTATTTGAGTTAATTCTTCAGAGAATAAATCAGAGCCTGTAGCTGGCTTCATTTCTCAGGAGATAGACCTTCCGGGCCTGAAGCTGCTGGAATTGTTAATACATCTCTAACAGCTACAGTGGACATTACTGAAATAACAAGTGGTGAATGGATTTTATACAGGCTCCAGAGAGGATGCGCTGTTATCCAGAATGCATCCTCTCTACTTCCTTATCAGCACTTCTCATCTTCCCTCCCAGCAATTTAAAACTCAGCATAGTCTTAAAGGTTGGACCAGACCTCGTATTTCTGGGCCCAGGCTGGACTTTTTTGAGCCTGCCTTTGTGCTCACCTCCTCATGGTTCTTCTTGAGGTAGGCCAGCTCCTCCTTCAGGTTCTCGATCTGCATCTCCAGGTCAGCTCTGGCCAGGGTCAGCTCATCCAGGACTCTGCGCAGGCCGTTGATGTCAGCCTCCACACTCAGGCGCAGAGCCTGCTCCGTCTCAAACCTGGAAACACAACAGTCATGAAAGTTGCATGAGACCTTGCCCAGCCATGGACAGAGCACCTCAGTTTGTTTTTCACTTCCTCCATGCTGCTGCTGGCATCGTGTCAATACTGCATGACCCTGATGGTGCATGGACAAACTTCTGATGGTGAATGCTAGTGAATGCAGGGGAACGACTGATAAAACAGTGTCCATCTGAGTCCATAACATCACCTTGCTCCTGATATCACTGGACCTTGTTACTGGGTCTGGGCTTTGTTGAGCTACACACACAGAGGTTAGATGCACAGCAGAGGCACAGTGTAAGTTCTCTGCACAGGAGAGGTCGTACCACAGGGGAACAAGCAATGGGAATAAAATGATGGAGGCAAAACGATCCCTAAGTGCCTATGAGATTTAGATAATGAGCTGCTTTGGAAATTACACCTTCCTTTTGAAGGCTTTGTTTCCATGTTGCCTTTTTAGGGGTTAGATGGGATTTTCTCCTCATTTCATCAAACGTCTCTGCAGACTTTGTTCCATTTTTCCAGGAAATGTGGCTTACTTGGTCCTGAAGTCATCAGCTGTCAGCCTGGCATTGTCAATCTGCAGGAGGAGGTTAGCATTGTCGACTGTGGCCACCAGGACCTGGAGGGTGGAGGATAAAGAAAAAGCACTAAATGAGTGTCAGGAAGTCCTGGCTGACCAAGGGATGGGAGCACAAGTGAGATGGTCAGGACAGGAATAGTTTTGGGGAAGCTTGGGGTGTCTTTAGCAGAAGTGTGTGTTGAATCAGGCAGGACAAGTGAGACACAGCTGAGACTGACTGCAGGAAGGGGCTGATTACCCTGTGACCTCCCTTTCTGAAAGTGTCAGTATTTCAAAAGGCATCATGAAGCCACCTAAGATGTGTGAGATCTGATGCCAGCATTTGTTCCCATGCTTCAGGGCAGGTGCTGATTATGCAAGGGTCAAGAAGGAATCACCTGCTCCCCCATCCACAGCACCATGCAGCTCTTCTAGCAGGACAGATGGACCAGCAGGGTGGTTGTGCTTGGCAAACCTTGTGCCAGTTTGTTCTGGGATGGATTTAATGTCTTGACTGCAGAAATGGAGCCAAGTGCAGTGAGCAGGTGCCTACAGCTTCTGATACAAAAGCAGGAGCAGATAATCCATGCTGGGAGAATATTCAAGTCACAGTTTGGGAGGACATCAGCTATGGGACCAAGGAGAGGGACAGAAAATGGATTCCCTGCATCACTTGCCAGCATTCCTGCAGCTCCAGTTGTACACTGCCTTCCTTCATGTTTACTGAGGGCAATTCATACTTAAGAAGTATCAGAGAAAAACAAAGTCAACTCCTGACTATTTCCTCCAAAATGGGGTGGTGGGAATCAAATCAGATCCGAGAGAAATCCCCCCAGAGCTGCCCGGGTTGGTGGGTTTGCAGCAAGCCTGGCCTTGGGGCAGTGACTGCCAAAAGGAGGTGAAAAGCTCGTAACTGGTCAGTTCCACCTTTTTCTCTTTAGCATCTAAATCACATCAATACCGAGGAGCTGAAACAAGTTTGCAAATTCTTTGACTGAATGTTTACAAGTATGACATCAATGTTTCACAGTTTGCACACACCTACAACTTTCCCTGCACACTAAACTCCCCAAAAAACCGTATTATGAATGCAGACTTGGCTCTTATTCTTCATTTTTGCATTGTCCTTTTATATCTGCTACTTCCAGTGAAAACTGCCATTTGTTCCATCTAGAAGGATATAATCAAACATATGACATATGACATAGTCATTATGTCATTATTTATGACATAGTGCTTACTAATTACAGAGGTAGCAGTCAGTGTTTCTGCTTCCTCTCTGATAACAAGATGTCCCACTGTGTTGTTAATCCTACCTTGTTCCTGAGCTCCTCGATAGTCCTGTAGTAGGGGCTGTAGTCACGGTCTGGACCAGGTCCCTGCTTCTTGTACCATTCCCTGATCTTGACCTCCAGGTCAGTGTTGGCCTCCTCCAGGGCACGCACTTTGTCCAGGTAGGCAGCCAGGCGGTCGTTGAGGTTCTGCATCGTCTCCTTTTCGCCAGCCGGCAGGATGCCATCGCCACCTCCAAAGCCAGCTCCAAAGCCAGCTCCAAAGCCAGCCCCAAAGCCAGCCCCATAGCTACCCCCAAAGCCACCGCCAAGGCCCCCTCCTACGCTGCTGCAGTAGCTGCCCCCGTAGCCACTTCCAAGCCCCGAGACAATGCGGGAAGAGACAGAGTAGCTGCCTCCGTGGACGCTGGGTGCTCTGTACCCTCCTCCCCCAACACGCACGGAGGAAAGCCTGCTGGAGCCTCCACCCAGGCCACCGAACCCCTTGAGGGAGGTGGAGGAGGAGTATTGCCTGACAGTGGTGCTCATGGCGAGGGCTGGCGGAGGCTCTAGGGCTGGAGAGCAACACCCGGCTCGGCAGCACAGACAGCGAGTGCTCGCTTCCCCCTGGCTTGGAGCCCTTTATAGCCCGGGCAGGAGGCGTTGCCGATGCTTTTTCGTCACCCCTGCCAGCCAGAGCCAAATTCCAGAATCATCATTTTTCTCTCCCCGATTTCATGTCTTTTGTCACATCCCACTAGAAGCACTACGGCACACACAGGATCTGCTCCTTCCGCTTTAGTTCCCAGCACCCAGCGTGATTCAGACCAAAGGCTCCTTGCTCATGGCTACGTTTTAGCATTTCACTGTTGCACCTGAGACGCAGAGGTGCTCACTCCAGCTCCACCCCGCTGCTCCTGGCTGAAGTAACACAAGTGAATCCTCTGTGATATGCCAAGTTGCTCGCAAGTGTCTTATATCATTAAAAATCTACGAATCTATTTATTTGCTTTTTTAAAGAGTTTAAAGCCAAGGAAAGCTGCTGACTCAAGAGCTCTGCACATCCATAATATTTATATGGGCCGACCAAAAGCCAGATGGAAATTTTCCCATCAGGACCTCTATCCCAGGACAAGCACAGACCTGGCAGTATTTGTGTACTGATACCGTATTTATCAGAAATCTAGTAGCTCAAAAGAGAAGAAACTCCAGTAATTTCTGTTTACGTACTGGTCTAGGGTGAATCTCTCTAGAGACTGGGAAATCCCTGCAACAGTGGTCTTTCAGCCAGTTTAAAAGGCAGATGCCTGATGTTTCCCAGTGGCACCTGCTTTGCTGCAACCCCTTTCACACAAACTCCATAGAAGCAGTCTGTGACTTCTAAAAGATCTGTAGAAGCTAAAAACTTCTGTGCCACGATTTCTTCTATCATCTCATTGCTGAGGCAAGTTTTAATGCTTAAATAGTCTAAATCAGAGAAAAAGAATTTGAAGCTGCATTAGACACCCATTGCCAGGACATGTTGCGTGCAGTTTCTGATGGGAAGAGTATGATCAATCCTTACCAGTGCTTATGACTGCGTGCAGATATGGTTTTTCTACAGATTTTCAGCTGCAAGACATATTGCTAACATAACTCAGCAAGACCAGCAGCGCCTGTATCGGAAGCACTGATGGACAAAGCACAATGCACACAGCAGTGAGGAGCAAGAACACCATGACCACCTGCGAAGCAGAGGCTTTAAACAGGACAACGCAGAAGAGGTGTATAGACACGAGGCAATGCAGCCACCCTGATCGCCACGCCTGCATCGTGCTATTAAGGGATTGAGCATAGTGTTTATAGTAACGCAGCTGGACAGGTATTAGCGTGAAAAAAGCAGCAGAGAACCAGGAAGGGAGACACTGCACTGTTCTATCCTTTGTCGGGAAAAAAAAATCCCTTTACTGATGTGGCGCCAGCTCTTGCAGTATACAGTGGAAAATTGCACACCCAACCTGCTGGCCTGCCTGGCTCCAGCGATGTCATCCTCTCCCAAGAGAAGTTATTTTTTCTTTTAGCAGAGGTGCCTGTGAGGTAGTGAAAGAGAGTTATAGGGATTAGGAACCCTTTTGTGCTTTCTCTCCTGTGGTGACTGCCTTCCTTCCCGGGGGCCCCTCTGGCTGTTTTCACATTCTAATGTACTTAACTGATTCTGGAGTTGCTAAAATGTTCCCAGAGCCTCACCCTGGGTAATTCATAGGGCCTCCTTTCTTTCATCTGTTCCCTCAAGGACACAATAACAACAATGCTCCATCTGCATTGCTGTTAGATCTCAAGGACTTAATAAGGAGTCACATTCTCTTTCTTTAGCAGTTCCAGGAGAGGTGGTGTGATTTTTCTGGGCAGCCACCAAGGAAGCGGCTTAACCAGAAAGAGACTCCAGATCCTCTTAGTCGAGGGCTCCAGTGTCTGGGCAGCACCGCCTCAGAACTGATTGGCTTCAGATTTGGATTTTTGACTCCACAAGCTGAAAAATCTGGGGATTTGGGATGCATGTATGCCCCATCCCTCAGAGAGCTGGCGGAAAGGAGGGGGCCTGGGAGCAACCCACCGCTGGCAAATGGCAGAGCATGCAGAAGACTGTGCTCAGCTTGCAGCGCAGTGCTGGGGTAACCTGGCAGGGTGAAGATCAGTGTTCCTGCTGGCCCACTTCCCTCTGCAGCGGGTGGTACAGGATTACCCAACAGCCGTCGTGTGGGAGCTGTGCTCAAGAGCCATTCCCTGGCCACCCCTGCTCTGAGTTCTTCCAGATGTGCTTGCTTTGCTCATGTTTGCTCTAGCAAGCACCCTCCTGCTCCAGGCAGTTCCCATGTTGGCCATGAGCCCCTCGTGTGGGCCAAAAATTGTGCTCTGAGTTCTGTCCCCCTGCTCAGGTCACCCTCACATTTTAGGCCAAGTTACGAGTCAGCCTGAAGGTGACAACTGCCCTAAAACAAGGCAAAGCCCTGCCACAGCCCCCCAGGCAGGGAATACCTGGATTTAGGGCTTTTCTGTCTGTATTATCACAACCTCAGCCCATGTTTAAGCTCTTTTAGTACAGCTGGCACAGGAACCTAAGAAGAGATCCGGAGATTGTCCTGCAATTTTCTGGTCTTTTCCGATCAATGTTCTTGCTAGTCAGCTGCTGCCCTGACCTCTGGCTGAGCTCCTAAACAATAAGCCCTGAACTTTCTTACATGAGAAACCCTTAGCACAAAGTTCCCCTTGCGCTGGCTGTGTTGACAGGGCGTGATTATACAGAGGAGCATGCACCACTTCAGCTATTTTATGTTACCAGAAGAATTCAATCTCCCAGGCTCTCCTGAAACACTCACCCACAATAAATTCCCTTGAGATAAAAAAACCAAAAAAACACACACATCATAACGCTCAGGAGATGGTATCAGAGTCTGTTCCAGCAAGAAGCATGCCATAGATGCTATCTCTCCCTCAGGTGTGCTGCAGGGGGAAAGAACGAACTGAACTCCAGTTTGCATAGGAAGGGAGGTGAAATTATATGTTAGGAGTGGACAAGCAGTACACACAGTAACCCAGCGTGGTGAGGGTTGGTGTGAAAAGGCCAGGGTCAGTGTGTTGCATCTGCCTCAAACAATAGCTCTTAATTGTGCTTTTAATGCCATGAATAAGAGCTAATTAGGACTCATTTGGTTTCCCCTGTGGGCCAGCTTCTCCCGAGTGCCTTTTACAGCAACTCACAGCTCAGTAGAAACTAGCTGAAGGATGCAACCCTGGGAGAGATGTCTCCTGCATGTAAGGAATGGCAAGCACAGGCTTTACCCTTGCTGACAGGTTTGCTCTGTAAGTTTGAACACCAAAACGGGTAACAAATATATCAAGGTGTGGAGTGAAATATGCTTTGTTTCTGTCTCAGCTGCTGATCCTTTATCATCTGTTAGGACATGTCCTGACAGCCCCCCTGCTGTTACCTGGAAAAAAAAGTGATCCTAGATCTGTTACCATGAAAGGAAACTCGATGGTGTGTGTGCAATGGAAACTCCCTCTGGGCAGGCTCAGGGCATTTAGCCATCAGCCAACGAGCCAAGGCTGGCCCCAGCTGCAGGGTGATGGGTGATGCTCACCCTATTTGATCCCCTCCTGCCAGCTGTGCTGCCTCCAGGACGGAGGAGAGATAGGCAGCACAGCCTAGTCCCCTTTAGGTGTAGAAGGTGAGGAGGCAGCAATGGAGCCAGCAGGGCAAAGGACTGACTGGAGGGAAAACAAGGGGAGTGACTCCATATTGTCCTTCTCTGGGCTCCAAACTGGGTCCTGCCAATGGTGAAGCCCGAGCTTGCTCTGCCTGTGGGACCCTGCAGGCAGCCTCCATCAGCAGCCCTATGTCAGGGCCCTACTGGCCCCTCGACAAGCCCTTTTCTCTTCTTGCTGAATGTGGAAGAAGGTGATGCTCCATGTTGGCCCTGCCCCAAGCTGTTTGCAGAGCATCAGGCAAGGTCCGGCACAGCATCATTTGATGCTTCACAAGCCACCTCCACCAGTGAGCACCTTGCTGGAGTACAGACCTGCTCCCCGCCCTGAGGCCTGCTCTGCCCATTTCAGCACAGCCTGTGCCAAAGAGATCCCCTTAGAGGAGTGATTCCCAGTGAATCAGTGCTGCGAACCCAGCCAGTTCACACGCTCCATTGCTCAGCTGCAGGAGCAGCTCAGCCAAGGGGCTGGGCAGTGCGGAGCGATGCGGTTATCTCTGCTTTGCTTTGGGGATCACAGACCTGTCTGGCACTAGACGGTCTTTCAACAGATCGTTCAAGCTCTTCCCCGGGGTCCTCCTGCAGTTATTCATCCTCCCAGCCACCCAAGCACTGTGACCGCCCATCGTGCTCTTGGCTCACCCAGCCAAAGGCTGTCTGAGCACTGCTTTTCTGCTGGCATGTTTTAGCAATAAAGATACTGAATGGCTTTTGATCGCAACCAGTCTTGTCTCCAAGGTCTGGCTCAGCCCTTCTGCCCCTGCTTGGGGACAAGGAACTCGTTCTAGCAAGCTCAGCACTGTGAGCAGCTCGGCCCCCTCTTACCCTGAAAGGGCTCTCCGGTGACATCTCAGCTCATGTGCTCCAGCTCAGGCTCAGGCCAGTAACAATATGCAGAGCCATGGACCAGAGATGGGGATTCCCTGGTCCGGAGCCCAAAGGGGAAGCTGCTCCACGGTGTGTGTGGGACCAAGGCTCTCCCTGTGAATCTCTCCAAGCTGCAGTCAGGGGCATGACCGGAGTCGTTCCGGCTGGCAAAGGGAGGACAGATGGACAACAAATCAGTGCTTGTTTCACTCCAGACAAAATAACATGTTTTGTGTCTGAGCAGAGCCAAACTCCCAAGCTATCTTGAATTGCTTTAGCTCTTATCTCCACAGCAAACTCCAAACTTTGGAATTTCCCACGTCATTTTTTCAGTGTCTGTCTTCCAGATAGCAAGCGGTTCTTGCATTTCCTCATGTCTCATTCTGTCAGTGTGGAAATATGATCACACCCTGTCTGTTCATTCCTCTCCCCTCGCTGAGCACAGCAGAGCAGGCAGGGAGTTGCACACGTACTTTCCCATGCTGACAGCAGGCAACAAACAGCGGCTCCGGCATTCATTCTGTGCCCACACCCCCTGCACCTACAATGACTCCAGGCCAGGCCTCCAAGCCACAGATGGGAACCCCGGCTTGGGGACACCCGTGATGCTGGTGGCAGGATGAGGCATGTACTGGCATCAGCCTGGAGACACTTGTGCTCCCAGAAGGGCAGGAATCGTGTTTTGAACCCCGCTCTGGGGTGCGTCCAGTCATGCCAAAGGACCCCGGGTGGCCGTGCCAAACCCGTTGTTGGCAATGGGGACTCCACCAGCCCTGTGACTCCTCCGCAGCAGCATTTGGTGCCCTCCCGCTTCCAGGGCTCGTTCTGGCCTCTGTGCAGACCCACCCCACGCACACAGCCCCGACGACACAGGAGGATGGGCACAAGCAATGGAAACAGCCCCCACGGGCTGTGCTTTTCCTGCGCTCTCCCCAGGGGAAGCCCCTCTCCCAGGTGGGACCCTGGCTCTTGGCTTGGTCCCCTCTGGAGGAGGGCTTTGACGTGGCCCCTCAGGTAGGATCGGGTCCCCTCCCAACCTCCCCTTCCGTAGCTCCTCAAGGCCTGACAGTTGCAGTGGCTGTTGCCTCTGAGAAGGCGGCGAGGCTCCTGCCGTGGCCTGGGTGCAGCAGGGTCTGGTCACCTTGTGCACTTGGGGGGACGGTGGGCGAACGCTCCCAGGAGGCCACAGCGGCTGCTGGGAAGGGAAGGGGCTGCCCAGCCGCGACAGCCATCGCACAGGGGAGATGCACCGCGCTGCCCCAAAGCAGACCCGGTAACCAGGCTGCGCTGTCGCTTCCCACATGGTTGCAATTACTCGGCCGCTCGTTAATCTGTACTTGGCAGGCAGTTTTCTGAAGTCATGAACAAGACTGAAACAGGCCGTGCCTACCAGAGGTCCCCAGCCATAAACCTTTCCCCCCTCCCAATCCCTGGCTTCCCTCCAAGGACCGGAGCCCCCCAGCCTTGCCGCCCCCACCCACGGCTCTGCCAGCCCCCGCCGGGACCACGCTCCCCGCTCGGCCCTCGCGCCGCGTTCCTGGCTGACGTCCACGGCTCCACCTTGGAGCACTAATGATTTTTCTGTACGTGAGTTCAAAGAGAAAAAACAAAGCCGGCCTGTCAGCTGGGTGTCTGGCGTGAGGCGATTACCTGCCCGGGCTTGGCACAGCGCTCGGCTCCGCTCTCTTGCCTGGAGCACGGCTGATCCTCCCGGTACGCAACAGTAATTACGAGCTGCGGCTTTGGAATCGGCTCTTTGGCCTCTGTTATTATTATTTTTTTTTTAATCCGAATAACTGTGCTCAGCCAGTCACTGCGGGGGGAAGAGCGGACGCTCGTGCTTAAGCTCCGTCCCCGTTTCGCTGCACCGTCGGTGCGGGTCTGCGCGGCCGCGGCCCGTGCCGCTTTGGGGTCCCGGGTGCTGCTCGGCTTGGCGGCGTACCCCGGCCGGCTGGGCCGGGACGAAGAGCCCCCGCCTCCCCGGTGCTGCCCGGCACCGGCCGAGCATCCCTTGGGACGGAGCCGCCGCCCGGCCCGGCGGCCTCGGCGGCGCGAAGCGGCGGGAGCCTCGGCGGCGTCGGTGCAACCGGTCCCAGCGGGGAGGGAGGACCGGGAGGGCCCCGCGGGGAGCCAAGGGGAGACGGGGCGTGCAGCGGGGAGCTGGGCGGGGACGCGCGCCGCGCACC
>VYZV01030213.1:0-29059 GCA_013401275.1 Pandion haliaetus
ACTAGGTTAGGGCAATGGAGCTACAGGAGTTTGTACTAACCAAAGATCTTCGCCGTGTATTCTAAAAAGTGAAATAAATGCCTTTCCCAGCATAGTGAATCTCAGGCTGTCAAAAAAGTCATACTTAACATTTTCAGATACGCAAACATACCTCAGCTATTTTTCCTTGCCATTTTTGTATTAATCTTTTGTGACAGAGCATTCACATACTTTGGCACAAATGAAAAAGTTATACTGAGAAGAAAAGTAGAAAATGTTAGTCATAATACAATAATTGCAGTAGTTTGTGCTATTAGAAATGCCTTCACTACATCTACCAAAATTATTAATCTAAAAGACCAGAGGTATGTATGAATGTGGGAAAATTTCTCTAAAATGGAAAAATTAAACAATTCCAGATCTCTCTGTCTTTCCTTGTAAGTCACCCTTTTGAGATTCCTGGTCATTCTCAGTCTCTGGATCTTTTTCTAATGAGTCAATGTCTTCTGTGAACTGGTGAGGTTTCAACAACTCTAACAGATTCAGAACAAGCTACTCTATGTATCTCATGGATTATACTTTTGTTAAAGTGTCAGAATTTACATTCACCTTTTTCACCTCTGGTTCATGTCTGGCTGTCTGCCCTCTCTTCCAGTTCTTCCCCACCCAGGATCATTCAGTTCATTACTCTTGCCTAGGTGGAAGAACTTGCACCTGCCTTCAGTGTAGGGAAACCTGTGTGTCACAGTCACTTTGAGTTTGAAATCTGTTCCCCAATCTGCTTACAGCCAGACGGAGCCTGGTGCTCTCTGTAGATGTCATTAGCAAGCTCTTGATTCCATTTTCCAGGCTGTTAGTGGAAATACTGTATTATTCAGGACCTACTGGACCCAAACAGATGCATTTGTTACATCCTTCTGTTTTAGGAGTGAGTCATTGATAATCATGCTCTTAGCACAGGTTTCTGCTCAGTTTTCTGTTTCTGTTATCTAATCCATGCTTTCACAGTCAGCTTGTGAGATATCTTGTAAAGTAGTGTCAAAAGTCTAACTGAAGTTAAGGTATATATATTTACTGCTTGTCTTCTATCTATAAGGCCTCTTACCCTCTCCTGCAAGGAAAGTAGAGGCTTGACATGATTTATGCTTGTAAAATTGATTTTGAATATTGCTTGCTATGTTTTCATCTAGGCTCTTTTTGTTGTGTTTTTTTTTTTTTTTTTAATTTCCTCCCCTTCCCATTTTCTGAAAAATTAAAATTAAGCTGCCTAGGTCCTTAATATCTTGGCCTTTCCTTTTCTCCAGTTTTAAGGTAAGACTATACTTCTCCTTTTCCTTTCTTCCAGAAGCTCATTCATTGCCCATGAACTCTCAGAGTGAATTTCATTGATACTAAAAAATTCAAAAATTTGTTACTTTTTCTCTTGCTCCCCATATCACCACTTACTTTCAGAGCTATTTATAAGTGTGTAGAATTCTCCTCTGGCCATTTTTTTTTTCCTCTCTCTCTTTTTGGTGTCAACAGTTTATTTATTCACTGCAAATCAAGTTCTGGCTATAGCACTGTAAACAAAAATTGGGGCATACACCTGAGCCGCTCCTCACTATATCAGAGTTGATCTCAGTTCCACGGGACAGGAAGAGTGGCAAAGCTAGGATGCATACTTTAAAAAGTACTCATATACAGTCTCCAGGGATATACCTTAATGCTCCAGAAATTAAAAAAAAAAAAAGAAATCAGAATCACTATAACCTGTAAAAATGCGTTTTATTAATGGCACCAGCAACACTTCTATCAAGACTATAAAAACTTTCTCATTCTTATGTATTCTTAGCTTAAAGGTTTGCTAAAAGTCAGCTGTTTAAGATGAAACTTGGACATATCTTCCAGCTTTATAAATCCTTTTTTCATTTTGTCTAAATTAGTCATAGTAGTCCTAATTCCAGTTTAGGGAATTATAATTTATTTAGCCATGCAAAACCATTCTAGCAATTTTTTTTTTTCTGATGATAGCACACAAACTTGAAATTTAGATGGGTGTATTTTTAGGGTCATGGATATGCCTTTTGCCATCCATCTGAAAATGTCTCCTATCTACAAAGTGATATCTTAGCTTTCTCATATGCTCAGTAGAGACTTCTTCAATTTTTTGTTTTCCATTGATCTTTTTCAAAGATTTCCTCTCACTGGAACATGCACGGCACTTTAAGGACCAGTCTGTGAATCCCTGTACGTGAGTGTTCATGTTCTATTGCACCTCCTACAAGTGCTGGTCTGACTTGATAATTCTTTAATATCACAGAGATGTCAGGAAAGCCCCTTCTTATCCTAGGCCTCAAAGAGAAAGCAGATTTTTTCTTGCAGTTTTGTTGAAAATTTGAGTTTGGGCTGGGTGCTGAAACAATTTTTGTTTAGCAATCCATTTTAATTTCTCTACCTTTTTGACAGATACATGCCTATACAGTGGTTCCTTACCCTCTGTTCTGTTTAGTCATACCTAAAGAAAGAATTTTGCACATGTTCCTCTTGGATAACACCACATTTTCAGAAGTCATTCGTCTGTCATATTGTAGGCATCTTCTTTAGGATTAAAAGAACCACACCCAATAGAAAAGATCTTTTTCATTGTGTCTATTCAGTGACCATAAAAGAAGTCAAGGAAGTTTAGGTTAGATGTAAAAACCTATAGTCCAGACATTTGTAGCTAGATAGAGCTCCCTGAGGGGCTACTTAGGAAACAAAGGAAAAAAATGAAACTCATACTTTAATCTGATAGGAAAAAGCATACAAAATTAAGATAGTAAAAATATGTATTGGACCTATTTAGCATAAATTAAAATTCCCCTTACCAATGGCAGGCCTAACTCCCATGAAAAATCTTCACTTAGGTAGAGGTCAGAGAGGGAACCAATATGAAATACCTTTAACAGTGAGACCCTTATTTTTCTGAATGTGCCACAGGTTGGATCTTTTTTTCGTTAGATTTCTAATTACACCACCACATTTATCATTAAAATTTTGAAGGTATGTTAAGATTAGGCAATGCTTTAAAGAAGCATTAATAGTTGGGAATTCTTTGCCAGCACTTCAGAATGCTTTAGATCTACTTATCACATTGCATGCAGCCAAATGCATTAGTGATAAAATATAGTCAGGACCCAAATGAATAAATGAATAAATCCTTTTGCAGAAGGAAAGTAGTTTCTGATTCTGCAGACATTGGCTCTGATAAATACAGCTGCCACCTAAAATAAAGCTGATATTGCCTTCCAGTGTGTGGCCTTATTAAATAGAGATCTTGCTATAGGTCTTACTATAGCACGTGGGATATATTTGATTAGCTACCAGAATCACTCAGGGTTCATTGGTTTTCATTTCTTTAGAGGTGTGGGCTGGAAGCTCTGTTTTTCACAATGACCTACTGATTTCCAATGGCTATTTGACATACATTGTTCATTAACATTTCATATCTTCATTGATAAGGGAGATAAATAGCTCCCTGGGCTAGTAATTGGCTATGGAGTTCAATGCTTTCAGATGAAAGAGTCCAATACACTACTGACCGAGCAGATTAGAAGCTCTTTTAAGGATTTTGGATTAGTAGGGATCCCAAAATGATATGAACCTAAGGTTAGTTCTACAAAGGGGCTTCATGCTAGTCTTTGCAATGTAAGCCTCTGGGTTTCGGGCACACAAGGTGGCATCCAGAATCTGCACTAGATGCTTTTGTTACTTGGGTGATGCCTGAAGAAAGTTTGGTGCCTTACGCTGGGGATCGTAAGAACCAGCACAGTGAGGAGCTCGCTACGAGCGCCTGGAAGCTGGCTCGTGCCAAAGGCTGAAAAGGAGTACCTGCCTGCGTTACTCAGGGCAAAGGAGAACCTTCCTTTGCTGACTCTGTTGACCATAGTCGAAAACCTTCCGCAGTGGAGTTCCTTCCTCACTTCTTTTAAACCTGAAGCAGGGTGTGACTGCTGCTTTTGTACAATTGATGACTGAATAGCATCGACAAATAGCCTGAACATGGGAGACCTGAGTTTGATCTCTCCTTCTGCCTACAGATTTTCAAATCTGCTTCCCCCGTCTTCCTGGAAAGTGTTCTAGTTGCCAGACCATTAGTCTCAGGTGGCTTATGAAGGCATCACATTCTGTGTACTATGTGTCCTGGTAAAGAGCAGGAAGTACTGCGGGAGGAAAGCAGCTCCCTAGGCCACCGGGGTGGCTAGTGCACAGCTCGCAGGGCTGAGGCAGCTGGATCCTGGCTGAGCCCTGGCTACCTACCAGAATAGGTGAAACATCCACCACATTTTGCAAACACAGTAAATATTTGGGTGTTGTGGGAGAAGGTTGCAAGGAGATCAGCTACCACAATAGTTCTCATCAACAAAAGAGAGTGCTGTCTCTTGTATAGCAAAAGATGGCCAACTATTGGCTGCTGCACTGTTTATATGTCTGTTTTCTTCTTTTTTCACTCCCTTCAACATCTTACTGTTTCATTAAGCCAGTTGATTCATCATTTGAGAGTGGAGAAGTACAGCTCACTGAGCACCCAGGCAGTTTAATTTAATTTTCTCAGGTTTTTAGATGGGGGCTCAATTTGATGTGACCCCTTGAAATTGAACCCAGCCCTTGCTGTTGCTAATCAAATCCTGGCAGACTGTTACATCAGCGAGAAGAGTTTTAAATTGTAGTAGCATTAGTTTGTAGAAAAGTTTATTTCGTTAGAGCTGATGTGATAATGAACCTTCTCTTTATCCATTTCAGCAAATAGAAAATTTGATCTTGGATATAAACAGCTTTGTAGTGAGGAACAAAAAAAGAGTCTACTACTTTATTTATTTATAGCAAAGTAATTTCAGTACAAGAAGGACAAAGGATGGAACATCTGACTTTCAGGTGTTAGGGTTTTGCCTGCACTTTTCAATATTTGTTTGTTTTATTTTGTTTATTTAGTGTTATCTTGCACTTGAAAAATTAGATTATTTTTTTCCTCTTACCAGGTACTCATCTGTTTCTGTGTGGAAGAGCCTTCATCTTCAGTACAATCATTTGGATAGGAAGGTGACGAGTTATCCCTTAAAACTTTTTCTCAGCACTCTGCTGCATTCTTCAGGGTGTGCATAGTTGTGACTGCAATGAATGTAATGTACATACTTTATAGGAAAGTAGGGTTCAGTTGTCTAGTAGGGCAGAACTCGTGTTGACAATGAAAACTAGTTGATACACAATTAAAGAGCTGTACATTTCAAACAGGGATCAAATCTTACTTTCAAATGCATATATTTAACCCATGGAATTGATATTTCACCAAGTCACAGACACTATATATATACTATGGATGATAGTTTAACAGATAAGACTTTTTAAAACATTTGTTATTGATTTTAATGATGTAAAATGTGTAGCTTTGTGAACTGAGTCAATATAACATTCATTAGTCTTCAAGTATAAGTCTAGGAAAGTAAAAATTTTGCACTGCCTTTCCAAATTGTTTTCTGTTCTTTCACCTTTTCTCAACTGGCAAAATGTACTTTAAGGGTTTCATTTTTCTGTGAACTATGAATCTGCTGCCCAAGGCAAGAACTAACAGATGTGTGGTCAAATCCAGTACAGCAAGTCTTATTTTCTTTGATAATGGCAACTTTGATCTGCCCAAGAAACCTATTCTGGGAAATGTTCCCTGTGATTCTAACTGAAGCTTAAATTGATTAAACCAAAAACAGAAACAGAAAAATGCTTTGCATTGATTTGCTATTTACCGTCCTGAGAATTACAATATCAGACATTGGTCAAAGGTGACTATATACAGCATAATCTCAGTGAAGAAAATATACTACAGCCAGGATTTGATATAGACTTCAGTTAAGCTCAAACTAGCAGCTTTTGGAACAGAAGAACTCAAGAACTTGTTCTGCAAAAAAATTTCAATGTTTCTTTAGAAGATGACTCCATATTAATGATGATCCAATATTAATGGCACAATTGATAACACAATATCATCAAGGCTTTTCTATCCCAAAGCTCTATTTCTGTTTCCAGAGATTTCCAGTGGCAAATCTTGCTTTTTCTATTATTATATGTTTTTTCTGTTTGTTTTTAAAAATGTTTCACTGAAAATATAAGACAAAGATAATTTTATAGTAAAATGTGTTAAAGAATGTATTCTAACTCCCCATACAGGAGGAAAAAGAATAGCCAGGACAATGTCAACTACTTTGGCAGTTCTCCTTTATTTTAAGCTCTCTGTCACTATTCTTAATTATTACTCATATTACTTCTTTATGAACAGTGCACTGTATTCACATATTTGTTCCATTTAATTTCTGATACAATTAAATGCAAACAATACAAATATCTTCATCTACTAATGAACCATGGTTACCTCACTAAATTACCATCTGTTATCAAAAACTTGGTTTTTTTAACACTTTAGTAATGGAAATAGAGAATACATTAGCCTCCGAGCATGTTTGGAAGAGGCCATTCCTCAAGACTATTAGACATAAAAATAAAATTAGTGAGAGACTTCTATAAAAGTGATTCCTGTCTCTGGATAGCAGAAAAGCCTTAATGAGCTCCAAATGGGTCTATGCATAAGGCAGAAGGTACGATGGAACGGGCAAAGAACGTTGTACACAAACTTCCAGTTTCTGTAGCAGCCATTTCCCTCTGAATCTGCTTTTTGTATGAAGAAATTCGAGTGTTGGACATTTGGTTCACTATTTCAATGTTCTTAATTTGCAAACCATGTATCAAATTAAGAACTGTTTTATTTAATTCATGAAAAACTTTTCTCAAGGCAGAAAGAAAGAATATAGATTAAAATAATCTAATTTTTTTTAAATGTGTTTTGGTGTAATGTTTTATAAAATGTCAATGAGGGGAAAAAATCCGAAAACATTGATCTGTACTTTTCCTACCATTTTATCTTTTTGGATGACCAAAGGTCATCCTCATTAAATCCATTAGAATTGAAGGCATTCTTCAGGTGTTTCAGAATTACACATCTGAAGTCTGTGGCAGATCAAGAACAGAATTTTCATTTCTGAAAGAAAAAAACATTCATGAATAACTATGTTTTCATTGTTTGTAATATCAAACAGTGAAAGAGATAATTCATTTTGGATTAGAAAAAAATATTCTGGGAAACCAGAAGAAAAGCACTAAAAGTAAGCAACATATTTGTTTATCTGAAAGAGATCACTTAATAACAAAAGCTAAAGTAAATGAATTGCATTTTTTAACTGAAAAATTAAAGCAATTTCAGAAAATCTTAAACTAATTTTCAGAAAGATCTTTAAAAAAACTCAAGTAAAACAATTTTGCAACTGAGAAGAAATTTCTAAATATTTCAATTCCAAAAGAGAATAAAAAAAGAAATGTTTACAACAACACTCCAGAATGACAGTGTAATTTGTTGTTGGTTTTGTTGTTGTTCTAAAAGTGATCGCACAACATCTCTTCAAAAGACTTGTGCTTTATTAATTTCTGATGGAACTTTTGTAATGATTTTGTTCAGCAGCATAGAAACAGTGATGGGTCTCATCAGAAATTTATGAAATGAGGTGAGGTTCCTAGTGATCAGCTGTGGATTGCCTCCTGTATTTGCTTAATATATTATGGTTTGCTACCAATTCCCACAGTGCAACTGCATCTCTTAAATGACTTTTTGATTAAGAAGAGAAACTACAGGTAGGTCTGGACTGCATGTGCAGCTCCAGGTTGAGCCAGACGTAGCTACGGGACAGTTTGCACAACTAATGTCTGCAGATGAGGCTACCACTCTCCTTGACTGAGATCTCAAAATCCTCCATGGAGTCCAAGTGTGATCAGATTGCTGGGATGAGCCAGACTGTGGGTCTTGGCACACTTCGGGTAGATTACTGGATTTATGTGACCAGTTTAGACTCTCAGATGCCTGTGCGAGATCTCTGTTGTGCCTTAACAGATCCAGGCTAACATCTGAATTTCCCACAGTGGAACTGAGGGGCACATTCAGAGAAAATGGTGCCAGCCCACTGGGAGGTGGCCAGCATTGGAAATCATCACACACACCCCCACACGTGCACAAACACACACACACACGTGACTGTGACTGCCATTTCCCAGCTGAAACTGATAGCTTGTTGTGTGACCTTTTCTCTCCCACACCATGCTCCTGGTGATGTCTGTGTTTGATTTCCTGCCAGCAAAGCAGAAGGTGAGAGACATTTACGTTGGCAGGCTCCAGTGCCTGCTGTAGTCTAGTGGTCTCCTGCTACTTGCAACCTCCTGTGCTTTTCCTCACTTCCAGTTCAATGGTTAGTGACCTAGTTTCTAACATCTCTCATTTGAGAACAAACTATTTCACTTGAGGCTGGGGTGGATCATGGGAGAAGCCTCACACCAAACCTTATCAAGGGAGATGGTAACTTTCTTTCTCCAGTGACAAGAGAGCTCACAGTGGCTAAGGTCCCAGCTGAACACATCTCAGCTATTTGCCTTAGGCGGGTGCTATGAATCCAGGCCTGCAACAATCTGTGCTGAGAATTTGCAGTATTTTTTAGAAGGAAAACAGTAAAAAAGATGTTTCTGCTGCAGACAATTGTATGTCTCCTCTTTGCTACTACAGCTGTAGTACCTCATGTCTATTTTGTAAATAAATTCTGACAAGTTGGTATCTGTTACCATTTTGTGCTCCTGTCATAAAACTGGTCTGTAATATTATCCACAACCACTCCATGTTAATTGCATATGTAGAACATTACACATTTATTCATTCATTTAATTGTGTAGAAGCCAGAAATTCTGCTCACCTGGAAAATATATCAAAGCAATTCCATGACACCATGGTGAGATATGTAGTTTGTGCAACCTCACTTTTTAATCAATGAGAATTAAGACTAGAACTTTCAGCCTGCTTAAAATGCATGGACACTGTGAATACTTCTGTACTTAAATTTCCATGCAATATATATTCAACAAAGTGGTTTAGATCTCAGATCAAATTATTTGGATGGGGTTGGAGCTCAATTGCCCTTGTGTCATAAGACAAACACAGGGCTATTTTTCACAGCTCTCTAAGAAAGACTCTATGTGAATGGCAAATCAGCTGCACAAAGACAATGAGCGACAGAAATTATTATCAGAAATTTTTAAACCCAGAAATTAATTACAGCTCAGACCCTGTAATGTTGAAAGGACATTTAGTGCTATAAAGGAATGGACAAATAATTTAACTTGCACTGGTAGAGTGACTTCTTATATTCAGAATTCCTTTATTTATGTACAAAATTACAGTATACCATCTTCAGCTAATAGAGTAGCCCAGTGTGTTCACAGGGAGATACATATACTAAAAGATGGCACCCATAGATGATCAGTAATTTGATATTAATTCTTTTCCAATCCCAAATCTGTCCTGATGCTTACAGTTTTTAAGCACCTCATGTTTGTTAGAAAAACAAACCAGTGTTTTCAGTTTTGTTTTACATTTGTTTTTTATATAAACTGATTTTTAAAATAGCATTATAATATTGGACTGATGCTTGCACTAAAAATATATTCCACAACTTATTGTGAAAAAGGACTTAAATGCTTCTTTAATCAGATTTGATTAACTTTTTGTTGTCTATAACACAGAAAAGACTGTGTTCCTTTCTTTCACTGACTGTGAAAATAGAAAATGTTTGGTTATTTTCAGAGACCATTTCCAAATAGTGCTTTATTATTTTAGAAAACTCAAGTCAGATCATCAGTTAGTCTGAATTTTCAAAGCTCCTCTAACTGCAAGAATCTTGCCAGACCTCTACTAGCTATGACTCCTGCAGGAAATCCACATTTTTTTTTGAAGTGGATGCAGCACAGGGGATGCCACACAGGGCAATGCTTTACTTTTAAATTTCCTCCCAGTTTTCAGAATTACATTAATATGATTCAAGCTCTTCTTAGAACTAAGCCCTCAGATGGCTTCTTGTATTGAATTGTTCAATAACATTGAAAGATTAAGGGCTAAATCAGGTGGGAGATGGCATTGTTTCCAACCATTCTTGCCTAACTATTACCAGGTTGTTACCAGTGCCTTGATGTTTTCACCAGGCTTCAGTGAGTAGTCTTTCAGAGCACAGTTTGAATTTCTAAGATGATTTCTTAGAAGGTAACACAAATTTACTATTTTGTCTGTCACACATTCTGAAGTGATTGTGTGCAGTAGCCTCCTTGGTATAAAAGAAGCTTACGAAGGAACAGGAAACTCCGTTTGCATTACCATTAAAGACACAATATGTCTTCTGGTTCCTTCAGGGCGTTGACAAGAGTATTTCAGAAGAACACAAGATTGGCCAAACCAACCAACCATCTTCACAGTATCCATATTATTTCTGACAATAGTCAATAATAAATGCTTAGGAAAGAATATACAAACATATACAAGGATTATAGTGGACATTTGCCAGAACATTCCACCAGCCTCCAGCAAGTTCACTAGCCAGGAATTTCCTCAGATAGAGGGGAGGTGTTCCTCACCTCATGAGAACATAATTTTATTTTCTGAGGACCTTGTTTTTGAACACATAAAAGGTTTTGGCATCCACATACCTTATGGGGAGAAATTTTGAAGTCGAACTGCATAGTTTTTGAAGAAGTAGGTATCACATCTTGTTTATTTTAGACCTGGTAACTCTACTTTGGTTGCAAGGTCACTCATCACTCCAAAACCTCTATTATGTCATTCCTTGGTAACTAGTTTTAGTTCCCTAGGACGAGGAGTCCTCATCTATTTGATCCTTCCTCATAAGGAAACCAGTCTGTGCGTTTGATTTCTTTGGTCACCTTGCATTGATCCCTCTCCATTTCTGCCACATTTCTCAGCAATGGGGGATCAGAACTGTGCAGTGTTCAGGATATAGGAGAACTACGGCTTTATGCAATTAGACAGTGATTTTTTATGCTTTGTTCCTTACTCCTTTTCCAGTAGTTCCTAACATTTAATTTGCTATTTTTCACTGCTGCTGAACATTGAGCTAGCATTTTTATAGAACAGTCTAGTTCCTAAATTCATAGGGCATGCGGAATTTAAGACTGTTTATTCCCATGTTCATCAACTGAAACCTGTCTACACTGAATTTTATTTACTGCTTACTGCTTACCCTCTATTATTGCTATGTTAATGCCAATGATGCTTCTTTGTTGAGTCTAGTTAATTGCCTCAGCTGTGCAAAGTAGAGATGCAGTTGCTAAGGAGAATGATAGCCTAAAATGAAGACTGCTATAAAATGAAAAGTTGACATCTCAGAAGCATGTCTGATTTTATTAGATACATATAGACAATATATTCACATACCTTACCTGTTGTTTATTTTATTACTCATCCAGCGTCCCTCTTCTATTTTGTTTAAATACCCACAGATGTCACAAGTACAACATAAAGACATAAAAATGATGTTCTGAGTTTCAAATGAAAGTAAGTCTGGGAATGAGGTGCTTTTCATACCACTACCAATCTCAGACATTTATTCTACAGTTTCACAGATTTACTAAGAAGTTACATCTGGGTTAATTTTTCCTGTATGTGACATCTCATTTCTATGGCTCAGAGCTTATGTGTAGATATTATCAAATGTCAAATGCAAATGTAAAATGGATCCACACTGTACAAAATAGTCTCTTACTGATATTGAGCTGACTATTCCCTTTAAATGTTGATGAAACTGTTGTAATTACTGAAATACCAAGACAGCCCAAGAGCTGGAGATCACAGCTGTAGCCCATTACTCATAAATTACTGGCACAGGCACTATCTGGCAAAAAGAGTTGTACAAAAACTTGTTCATCATGCTTCCTTTTTAAGTAAGGGATGGAGACCAAGTCCAAGGAGCACAGAGAGAAAACTGAGGGACTTTCTTGTTGTACTAAAGAGATATAAACATTACTCCCAACCAGGCTCCCTATCTCCCCGTCTCTCCCCCACTCTTTCTTTCTGAGAGACAGGGAATCCAGATTATATAATAAAAACTATTGAACATACAACAAAAGAAATAAGCCTCTCTAAAACTCTTTTTTTAATGAAGATGCCTTTATTACATTTTAATCTGAAATTTATAATTATGCTTGCTTTTTTTTTTTCCTTTTTTTGACATGAAGACTGACTCTGTTCAAAAGCAGACAGGCAGGGTGGGAGAAAAGTGAGTTAAATAATGCGGGGGGAGGGGGGCACTGTTGCATTTTTTGTGTGATATTTTTTCAGCCAGCAAGCCTTTGGCACAGATGCAGTGAAAAGGAAAATAGAGTACTTGAATGGGGTAAGTAACCCCAAGACAAAAAATGTCTAAGGGCTATGCAAGCATAACTAGGCAGTAAAGAACCAGTGATATCTATAGTAAAGAAGGCTGGTGACACCTTGATTCTTTGATCTGTGAACTGTGTGACAGGCTTGCAAACGGATAGTTTATTATCTGTGAGGTGAATAGCAAAGTCCTACAGCGTTTCACAGGGTTAATATGTATAAAACAGCCATTTAGATGAGCACCAGGAATAGAGCGTGGGAGGAGTTTGCTTCAGCATGCAAGGAAGTTGTACGTGCGTCTGTGTCTATATGTATGTCTATGCATATGTGCTTGTGTGGAACACTACGCGGTACCCAGCTGATCACAACAGCTGCAACTGGGAAAATCCGTACTGAAGCTGACCATGGAATTGCCAAATCCTCTTAATTCACCTTCTGATGACACTGAAGGTGGCCCAAGCCTGATCGGGACCTTGTTCTTATTTTTGCGGAGGATCGCTATCGTTACACTCCATTTAAATTCAGGAATAAGCATCTCATGATGCCATGCTCCACTGCATCGGAACTGTATGAGCAAGGCGGTCTTGCAGAGAGAGGGAGAGACAGAGAGAGGGAGAGACTTCCCAGGCTGAGAAGAAAAAGAGACACTATCTGTTTTTGTTGTCCGTGGGTTGATTTTTTTAAAGAAATCTGCAGCTCGAAGGTATTGGAGTAATATTTCCGTAAGCCTTGTCTCAACAGCAATAAATTTATCTGTATGAACAGCAGAGCCAGATAATTCTGCTGTTGATCTTAAAAGGGATCTGTTGTTTCATGGATCACATAGGGAATTCCAAAGAGCAACAATCTGTGTGTTACCTGACATTACATGAGCTTAGTCATCCAAGGCAAATAGCTCATCTTTGAAAAGAGCTTACATCGCACCTAAGCTTATTTAAGTGGGCAGTCTTTCCTCAGGTGCAGACACTTGATTTATTTTCTTTCAGTCATTTTTGAAAGTATGTTTGGCATGCAATGTACTATTGATGTGTGGTATTTTTATTTAGTTACTTTTTCTGGTTTTTTAAGAGATCTCTTTTTGTTACATACAAGTAAATGTGAAACTGCAAAACAGTAATTATGGATTCAGGGGTAGCAAAACCCTTTGAAAGCATGTCGGTATGTGATGAGTACAGGGAGACTACCCGGATTTTTTCCATCATCATTGCTCCATATCCATGTAATCATGCAGCAGTCAAAAGCTAGTCATGGTAATATTTGGAAATCAAAGTGACAAAAGTGTTGCTCACATAAATGAACATTAACATGGTAAAGCATTAGGGACTTGGGGTTTTTTTCAAATGGTATTATTCTGGAAGCAAAAAAGAAAGAGTTAATTGAAGTGAACAGTTACAACTGAATACAAAGATATTGTGTAAAGAAAAATACACTTACAATGGAAATCAAGGGAAAAAACCATCTTAGCTGCATGAATATAAAACTATGAAATACTCAAACTTACATTATTGAAAATAATTCAGAGATTAAAAATCTGAAATGAGAAAAAAAGTAGAATGACAACTTTGCTTGCCTGGTATGGTAATTGGGTAATAAGATATATTTTACTGAAAATGAATTTCCTCGTTCCACTTTAGAAGTACAATATAGCTCTGGCAAAGTAGCATCTTTACGGTTCTATGGATTGACACCACAAAGCCATAGTCTTCTTTTGAAATCTATGGAACTGTGATAAATCTTCATGGCTCTGTATTCTAAAAGAAGAAAGGATTAAAGAAAGATTTTCAAGAGTGGCATATTACCTCCTCTACACTATTTGGAGATGAAAGGATTGCATTATGGTGGGCTAACAGTTATCAGTTTTTCTTGGGATTAATAATTAAATAGAATTTATAGCAACAGGAAAATAGTGTTAGGGTATAAAGATTTAAACAATGGAAAACTGTTTAAATCACTGGGCTTAAAGATGGAGTTATAGGCTGTGAGTATAAACAGTATGTATAGAAAATCTTCCTTTAAGATATATGTTTCCTTAATTGAGTCCTACATCACCACCAGGGAGAACCATAGAAAAACCATGCTAATAGAACTATCTTTGTTTCTTGATAAATAATATAAAATGAGTTATAAAAGACAGCAACTGTCATTCGCAGATGCAGATCATGGTTTATCTGGCTGAGTGGCCATTCTCTAAGAAGGGGTTCTATGATTAGTACAGCTCTCATAGCTCCAGAAGCCTTCATTTGGACTCTCACCTAGGAAATTTTGGAATAAGTGATATCTGGGAACAACAGAATAAAATAAAACCCAACTAGAGACAGAGGCTGCTTGATGCAAAACAGTAAGTGTGATGGGTTGCAAGAACTGGCGGAAGAAAATCTGTGTTGTTGCTATGGTAAAATTGAGCAGGTCAGGAGTTCTTGCTTGTTTGTTCTCATTTTTCAAGATAACTGGGAAATATTTCATACATGCAGGCTTTTGGCATCATTCTACAAGGGGACAGAAACTACGTGACTTCTGTGGATGTGAATGTTGATCCCCATCATGTCATCTGGCAATAAGTTCTCCCACTCATTTGACTTCCAAAGTCCAGTTCAGCAACGTATGAGGCCCTTATGTATTCTTGGATATCTAGACTGAACACAATTTTCTGTCTCCAGGTTTATTGAAGGTAAAAATTCACAATGAGGAAATAGATTCATCATCATTATAAATATTTTAAATCTAGCTTTTCTTCATATTCTACTCCTGTTTAGCTTTGTAAAAGACTGTGTTTAATGTGTTCTCAGTAGAAAAAAAATTATGAAATGCTTTGAGATTTTTTGTTTGATTTTTTCTCTCTCTCTTTTTTTTTTTAGAATCCATAATTTAGTCTAATTCTTCTCATTTGGCACAAAAAATGGATGCCAGGAGCTACCATCATCCCCTATTTATCAGTATAGCAGAGACTAAAATTTCAAGCAGAGACAATGAGTTGTTCACAGTAACCCGAAATCTTTTTCCATAGCAGAATACGCTGGCTCCATTAACAATTTTAAAGTTTAATTTAACAGTCTATTATTAATGTCGCATATAAAGAAAATTTAAAATTAAAGTACATGGCACTAAGAACATAGTTGTCAAAGATTCACCTAAAACAATTTTAAGATATTTTAAATAGTCATATAAACTTGTTGTCTTTTCCAGATCTAGGCTTGCAAATAGAGGGTCATGTAGCAACAAATCATCCTCTCACATAAGGCTATTGCTTCACTGCTGGTTTTCTTCCTAAGTTGGTGACATCAGCCTCAGAAAAATAGGTTTACAGGGAGTTCAAAGGATTCCAAATAGGCATGAAGAAAATGTCTAAAGAGACTTCAAGGTCTGTGTCAGGCCATGGAAATGAACAGATACTCCTTGACCTAAAAGTAAAAATAAAAACATCCTTATACACTCTGTATTAATAGTCTGGTTCTTTATTATGCTTGTGAAATACCCACATGCATGAGAAAGTTGAGGCTTTTACCCAGATAGTCAATTTGTTCCAGTCCACATCTTTATTTCAGCTAAAGAAACCTATCATTAGCTCAAACAGCAACTTTCCCAGTTGAAAACACATGTAACATTTTACTAAGCTAGAGTTATGTCAGGTAGGTCAAGAACCTTTATTGTATTCCTGTGGTAAATAACATAAACAACCAGAAAAGCTGTTGACCACTTACAGTGAACTGGCTTTCCTATTTCAGTTTGAAGACAGTTTAAATGAAGCAAAAAGAGGAAAACTTGCATATAGCTGTAGAAGTCACAACAAATTGATTGTTTTCCACTGCTTTTGTTACCTTGTAGAATTTCCACAACATGAGAGCCAAACATAGTTCCAGTTGAGATTTTTCCTTCTATTTTAAGGAGAAATTATACATTTACCACAAAATACCTTGCACATATCCAAAGTCTAAACAATTAACTGGGTAAACACTTTGCTAAAGTGACAAAATAAATATTTTTCTGCTTGCACTTGTTCATTTGTTTGCAGTAGCATTTTGCCATCTTCCAACTCACTGAGTAGGCAGTTTATATAGACTTCTCTTGAACAGATTGCACTTCTTAAAGGATTATCTGTTTCATACCTGAAAGTATTACACAAAGGCTTATAATTAAGGGCACGATTTGTGAAGCTAGGCCAGGAAAAAGCTTTTAAATCCCTGGCATCTGCAAGCTTGTGTGTCATACTTCCTTCAGTAGTGTGGGCAATATCTCCAATCTAACTTTCCTTCTTGAACTTCTTAGATTATTTAGAGCTATCTCAGGTGTCTAGATCTTGCTTTGCTATGTGCAGTACAGTCATATTCTCAGGACATATCTATATTGCAATCAGAACTTTGACACCTACATACATAAACACACGTGTGGTAGCTTTTCCCTAGCTGGCTCAAATACAAAGAGAAATGCTGCAGCATTTCAGAATTGACTGTATTTGTCAATATATCTCCTGAGCCACTGAGTATTTAAATGACCAGCCCAACTTTTTTACCTGCTACTTATGCTGGACTTAGAATGGCTGAATGTATGTGGATTTTCAATACATATGCTGTAGTCGCACTTGCGCTTTTAGTATGGTTTTAACCTGAGTTAAAAAATCTCTAGAAATATGCACCTCTAACTGTCAGTTCATCCCATCCTGAAATACAGGAGACAAAGAATGAAGCACCATCTGCAAGGTTTTTTTCCTCCAGTGACTATAAGGTGAAGATGATTAGCATAGATGATTAGCATAGATGATTAGCGTGGACCAGCTGTCTTACTTTCAGTGGGATAAAGTTAGATAAGGTGAATTTCATCCTGAATGATTAGTTTATTACTTTGCTGAGCTGAGTATTGAAGGTGATAAGGCTATTTAGAAAAATTCTTATTTCTACTGGACAGATGGGGATAGTCTTGCTTTCATCATCAACGTACCCAGCTGCTCACCACCTCAAGCAGACCCATGACCTTAGTTCATGCATCCAACACCAAAAAAAAATGTTTGTTTCCATCGGGGTCAATTCCTTCCTCTGGTCATACACTTACTCATCCTTCTGCAAACAAAAAGGATTGAGCAGCCTTAGGAGGACATGAGGAAATGGGGGATTGCTTCTGTTCACAACTGCACAGAGGTATGCTAGAACATACAAGTGACTGTAAAACCATGGTCTCAGAAATACTCTTCATTAGCATTCCCTCTTGGTTGGTTTAAGTGTTCCAGCAGTGAGTATACTGTTTGCTGTGTATCCCAACCGAGGTGCCTGGCTCTCCTCCATTTAATACTGAGGAAACTTGAGGGCCCTAAATCAGGATTGCAAATTCCAAGTCCAGAGAAGGCACCTGGCTTTCAGGCACCACAGCACTGAGTACCACAGTTTCATGGCACCGTTTCTGAACCTGAGCACCGCAGAGACCACTCCTTTCCTCCTGAGTTGCTGCTGATGTGGGGTTGGATCCAGTGTGGCAAACTTGTGTTGCTAAACTTCATGAACAAGGATACCAAGTCATCACTGTTCCTAGCTGTACATTGTTTAAATGAAGATCCAGACGCTGATTTCCTCTTGGCAGCAAAATCCTTTGGAAGAGCCTTCTGGACCCCAAAGCAGTTCCCCTGAGCTCTCGCACAGCTGCATATGAACATTCCCCACCAGCCTCCCACCTCTCCATGTCAGCTCTTCGGAATGCAGTTTCACTTTTTAAGGAGGGACAGTTAGGGACCCATGCAGAAAGGCACCCTGAGTGCAGAAAGACATCAAGGTTGTACAAAGAAATGTATTATTCGTCTGATCATTCACCTCCAAGCACACATACACGTGATCCAAAAATGGAACAAAAATTTGATAGAACAGGGGATTCTGAAGTAGAATTTTTTTTTTTTCTCATTTTCTTCCCCCCACTCTTGCCCCCCAGGAAAATGTTTCTGGAATAGGGAGGCATATGTTCTCTTCTCTTTCTTTGGAGTGACATTATGTTCCAAAAAATTAAAATTCTGGAAATTTTCTGGTGTGAGATTTCATTTAATACGTTCTCATTTTAAACAAATCTAATTTTTTTATTACGAAATATATTACTTTGTCTTAGTAAGTCAAGTATGAGAGCCGCCCCCAGCCATAATGATTATTTTTCACTATTTATAAAAGCTATTTTAAAAAGTAACCTGTAATTAGATCAGTGAAGCAGTTTAACAGACTAAGCATATAGATTGAAAGAGTGAGCAGAAATGTTTAATCTGCAATGATTTACAGGGAGACCCACATTTAATTTTTTCTTCCAATGCAATGTTCCATAGTCTTAATCTTTGTGCTTGCATATGTCAAAGTAACAGAAGTTAGTCTTTAAAATTAATAGAAAAGCACAAAAATCCACATTCCTTCTCTGAATATTCTTACATATGCTTGCAGGTGTCTTATATGTGTGCATGTTTATGCATGCATTATCTGTATGTGTGGCAATGAATATAAATATTTCTGAAGGTGGGAGTTTACAATGAATGTGACTCATATACACAAAATGTTGATTATGTGTATGTTTGTTACCAGCCATTTGTATGAGTTGCAATGCATGAACCAAAGCACTTTAATCTACAAAGATATTCCACACAACACAGGTTGGTTGCCATAACATTTATCATGAAGTCTAGCCCCAGTTCTTTGCTGAATTAAATAATACATCTCCAAACAGCTATATATACAGCACAAATTATGTAACCTATTCTGTGGCAAAGAACCCATGTCAATATAGCAGCCATTCCCACCCCCACCAACCATGGATACTTTTTTTTAAAGTATTCAGTCATGTTTTGGATGCAGAGAGCAGCAGATCTGCCTCTTATGTATCTGAATTTTTGGCTCCTTTTTGCTCAATTTAGAGCTTGACTGAAATTGCTTTTTCTATTGCTCCCTCATCTTCATAGTAGCTAATTAATGGGCATTGTTTTCTTCATTTTCTTACATAATGTGTATTCTCTTCAAGTCAGAAACTGCACTATATTTTTATAGGGCCATCAAATGTTAAAGGCCAGTCAGCTCTCCTCTGACACTTTTGTAATCAGGAAGACCATACAAGTGGGAACCACAGCCTTGGTTGTGGGAAGTCTAGGTTCAAGCTGTCGTTCTGCCCCAGATTTCTTGTATGGTCTTTAGCATGGCCATTAAGAGTATCTAAGCATCAGTCTACAGTACTCATCTTCTATAATGATGGACAGAGATGTACCATGAAACACCACTAGAGAAAACAGCGTTAAAATCTGCCCTGCCCTAGAATTTAAGCATGAAAAGGAATATCTACATACGGAAATGAAGCACAGTCCAGAAACAGCCACAATGGCAGTAACACAGTCTCTGCGCACCCCTTCATGCACATTTTAAGAGAAAACTGCAATCGCTACGAAGTTTTGGACTGGAATTCAATTCCGAAAAGGTTTGAGCCATGTTCTGTGTCATGTAAGAAACTTGGTAATAAACTTAAGTGAAGAATGACTAATATCTAGACCCAAGTGAGGGTTAGGCGTGCTATAAGTCTGAACTATTTGTACTGATCAAGGCAGAAACATCTGGTGTCTCAAGCAGGAGGCAGTTCTTGGGCTGCAGGAGTGCTTCTGGCTTTCACCCCCTAAATTCTGCTACTCTGCCATGTCAGAGATCCGAATCATTTCTCAGGCAGCTGCAATTTTTAATACTTGTGTCTGTCAGTGCCAACTGAAATGTGGCAAAAGACTCGTACTGGTGTTTTGTATCACATTTTGACACAGATTACATAATTTTGTTTTAAATGGGGAGTTTATCTTAAAAATGGTTTCCCTGTATGAGACAAGTAGCTTACCCGCTGAAAGATGTGGTTGGGAAGGAGAAGAAAGCACAAAACAAGTCCCTAAACAGCACTGCAAAAGAATGCTCCTTGGACATATTAAAGGTTCATTACACAGATTAAAGGATTGTTATTACCTAGCAGCAACACGTGTGCTTTGCCAGAGGTTTAGAAAACTTTTTTTTGCCTGAATGACATGGAATAAGATTTATGAGAGGGGAATAACATCTTCTGATTATACCAGATGAGACAGCAACAGACATCAGTTTAGAACATTAATTCTGACAGGCACAGTGGCTGAGCGATGCTTGGAGCTCTTGCATTGAACTAGGTTATGTTCCCAGATGTAACCTTGTGTGACCTCAGTTAATGTATTTAAAAAAATGCAAGAAATTTTGCTTTCTTCTCTTCTGTAACATGAACGTTGTGGACAAGCACAAAGTAATGGTTTTTGAAGTGGACAAGAGGTAGGATAGACAGAGATTTAGGCTTTCTAGCCTACTAGCTCAGTATGTTCTCCTGTAAGCTACAGGATAACATGAGGAAAATTATGCTCAATGTCCTATTAGTACCAGTAAATCAACACCAAAGAACAAGTCAAATTCACATGTGCTGCAGAACATGTCACTTAGGAACGCTGAGAAGCAGGGATATCAATCACTTCTGCCCACTCTCTACCTTTTATAACATATTTGGAGGGGGAATATGGACAAAAAGAACAACTTGGATTCTGATTTCTAGGTTGTGGAAGTATGGAGTAAACCAACAGAGGTCCTGGAAGTCAGGAAAGGAGCAAGAATAATGGAGCAGCAATACTGTTGACTTCTTATTTAATTTATATTTTAGGGACTCATCTACATAAAAAGATTATTCTTACTACCCATAAATTCATCCAAATTACTTCCAATTCTACTTCTGCTCTTAAAATGTGAAACTGTTGTTCTGTCTGTATAATTTGCTAAGAAATTTGTCTTCCTTCTTTGAAGACAAAATCATTTGTCAAAACTTAATTCTGTATTGCTTTTATTTATCCTAGTTATTGTCTAGAAATCAGAGCATACTGATTTATATGAGAGCCAGCTAATGCTGATATAGCCCAATAACCTTAAATTACAAAAGGAGAAGAGCATGAAAGAAATATAGTTAATTGCATCAGATCATATCATTAGGCCAAGCAGTGCAGGTTCAGACATGCCTCTACACTCAGAAGGGAAGAAATGAAAATGTTCGGTAAGTGAGAAAAACATGACAGAAATAAGATCTAAAATAATGTTGATGGCACGGCTTTTTAATGAGGTTCTCTATTTCACAATCTAGATTAATTTGTATTACTTCCTGGTGGTTCATTATAAACTCGTGTCATTCCTTCTGCTGACATCATCCTGTCATTTAAAGTGCAGCTTTCCAGTGGTCCAAAGAGAGCACCTTAAAATAGTCATGCAAATGTGGTGTCAGGAACAAAGCAGCAGATCTGAAATAGTGCCAATCATTTGCATTCCAGCTGCACGGTGTCTAAAACATTGTAAATATTTGTTTGGAAACATTTGTGTGTGATAAATATAAACAACAAAAATAAAATTATCCTTTAAATAAGCCCTCTTGCTGAATTGTTTAAAAACAAGTTGGGAAAAAAAATGTGGTATGTGTTTAAAATAAGACGTTTTTATAAGAGTCAGTTTATAAAAGCTTCTGGAGGAATGAGAGAAAAACATATCTGCATTCACTCTAAACTCAGAGAAAATTCTTAGTTATGACTCCTTTCAAATCACAAGGAATTAGAAATAAAGGCTTATTCTTACACACAAAGCCAAAATCAAGAGCATCCAAGAATTGGTCAATTAGGCTTATTAGGAAAGAGTGTAAACTGTACTGATATGCATGCTAGTTTTGTTTTGATTTTTGCATACTTGGCGAATTTTGTACCATGGTAAAAAATAAAAAAGAGAGATTATAATTTTCTCCAATAAATCTTCATTCTAACTAGCTACATAAAACAGGCAAGAAGATAATCTTTTTGCTAGGAAATCTGTTGCTGATGATGAGTAGCCACTGAATGTCCCTTTCAAAGCCTCATAACGGTTGTGTGGAATAAAATGGCTTTGTTTGTACTACCATGGATGAATTCCAAACTCATTTTGCCTGCCACAAAAAATTAATCTGTAGCATTTTTAGGATTACTGAATCTTTTAATCTATCAATTTTTACAAAAAAAAAAAAAGTTCATATTTATTTAATCTCAGTGTCCTGCAAACTCACTTCCTATTTTAGAATCAGCCTTAAACTCAGACCAAACAGTTTCAATATTTGTTATTTAAACACTTCTGTATTCTTCTTATTTTTTTGTCTTGAAATAGTGGGCATTCATCATACTATAGCCATGCAAACAAGCATATTCTGGCCTAGAGTCTTTAATGGTAATCTGTCTTTGTTAAATTAGGTGAAATTAAGTAATAATTACTTCTTAATTGAAAAGATTCAAAAGCAATAAAAATCCACGTGCTGTGAGCCATTAATTCCTTTCTTGCATTTTCGAGCACAAGTTTTCTGAAGTCTCCTTTACATATATATAGTGAGGTTGGGGCTGGGGATTATACTGATGTGGTTTGCCTCTCAGGCTAACATCAAAACCATCATTACTTCAATATGAATGTATCAATGAGGAAATGAACAATGAAAGTTTTAACCACATGAGGAGCTAATGATGCAGCGCTCAGTAGCCAGGTGACAGCCGTGCAAAGCAATCAACATCCACAGAGATATTTTGTGTCCGTAGGAGATATGCACAAATGAGCCAGAATGTATTGGCAGCAGGAATTAGGAATTTATACTTCATATATGAACACAAAAAGTTAGATTCCACCAAAAGGAATGGGCAAAGTATCACATTAGATGCCCACCAGTGTGAATCACGGGGAACTTTCCTTAGATGGGTGTAGGGTCTAGTTTGAGATAAGGAAGAATGGAAGAACTATCAATCAGAGCAGTTTTACTTATTTATCTCAAGGATAATGTCAAAATTTAAATCAACAAATTTTTAAATACCTAGTTGGTTTAATGTCTGCTGAAATCTTAAGGCAGTGTTTCCCATTGAGGGCCCAAGTTATATGTCCACTGAAAAAGAAGGGAAGGCTCAAGATGCTCTAATATGATATTTCCATTCATGACATAGAAATACAATTATTTCCCTTGGAAGGCAGGGGTTAATAATGAGGGGGTTCTAAAAGCATATGGGGTTAATACACATAGGGGAAAATGGATTTTGATTTTTGATCATATATATTGAATGCAACAAAGGAGTTAAGATAGTTCTGCATAACATTTGTAATCATTTTGCATTCACTGTGTATTTCTAAAAAGTCAAAATTAAATGGTTAATTTATAATCTTTACAATTATTTTTTTTATTCAGCACATTTTTTATAATAGATATGTGTATGCACACAGTAGTAAAGAATTATTTCCTTTTATTTTAAAAGAAAAAGTTGAGCTAGACCTTGGGATATTGTCTTCTTTTTCTCCTTTTTTTTTCCCCAGAGGAAATGTAAAGACCTATACTCACTTTCAAAATACATAAGAAAAATGTAATAACAGACATTTAGCACAATCATTCTGAAGACCATCTTTCCGACATAAATATCTCATATGCAGATCATCTTTTATTTCTACAGACTATATATTATACATAATGACTAAAATCAATTGCAGTGATCCAAACCAACACCTGAGTTTCTTCCATCTCATAATATGCAAAGAAATATTCTTTGATGTTTTGATTTACTAAACCATAATATCTGATTCAAATTATTCTAAAAAAGTTATTAGACTGTAAAAGTATTTATAGAACTTTTCATCATACACAAAAAAGCTATTTTATTGACTTTATTAAACTATTACTTACAGTCAAATGTTTTTTCATAAAAATATAATTTATACCTAAAACAAAACCTGAAATATCCTAAATCATTCTTTAGTGACTGATCTTCCATTGAGCCCCTACTCTTGGCTTAGCATGAATGAAATAATGTTCTTTTAGCGTTTCACCTCTATGTGGGAAACTGCAATCCTTCCAGGGGCAGATGGCCCCAGTCACCATTAAGGTCCCTTTACTGCCCATGATTCTGAGGGAGCACCTTAGTATCTCTTTCTCTTTATTCTGTACTTTAGTTTACTATTGTTGTGGTTTCGGTTTCAGCCCAGCTGGTAACAAAGCACCACGAAGCCGCTCACTCACCCCCCACCCCCGCCCCTGGCCACGGTGGGATGAAGAGAAAATCCAAAGGCAGGCTCATGGGTCGAGACAAGGACTGGGAGGGATCACTCCCCACTTATGGTCACGGGCAAAAGACAGGCTCAACTTGGGAAAAAAAAACAAAATCAATTTAATTTACTACAAATCAAAACAAAAAAATCCACACAAGGGTATTAGGAAGGAAAACCAAACATCAGAACACCTCCCCCCACCCCTCCTGCCTTCCCGGCTCAGCTCCATTCCCGGTTCTTTCTACCTCCTCCCCCCAGCGGCACAGGGGAACAGGGGATGGGGGTTGAGTCAGCTCGCCACACATTGTCTCTGCCACTGCTTTCTTCAGGGGGAAGATTCCTCACTCGTCCCCTGCTCCACCGTGGGGTCCCTCCCACAGGAGACAGTCCTTCACCAACTTCTCCAACGTGGGTCCTTTCCGCGGGCTTCAGTTCTTCCCGAACTTCCCTGGCGCGGGTCCTTTCCGCGGGCTGCTCTCCAGTCACACACTGCTTCAGCGCGGTTTTTACCATGGAGTTGCCTCCATCTTCAGGAGCCTCCGCTCCACCATGGACCTCCATGGGCTGCAGGGGGACAGCCTGCTGTCTCCCCACGGGCTGCAGGGCCATCAGCCTCCTCAGGCGCCCCTCCTCCCCCTCCTTCACTGACCTCAGTATCGGCAGAGGTGTTCCTCTCACGTTCCCCCAACCCCCACACTGCCGGTTCCCCTTCTTAAATCTGTTCTCCCAGAGGCGCTGCCACCGTCACTAATGGGGTCGCCTGGGCCAGAGGCAGGTCTGACTTTTTGGAGCTGGGGGAGCTTCTAGCAGCTTCTTACAGGAGCCACCTCTGCAGCCCCCTCCCCCACTACCAAAGAAAACCGCGCCACACAAACCCGTAACAACCATTTAGTTTTTATATTGTCAAGCTCGCTCTTTCCTTCTTTCTCTCTCACTTGCTTTCGGCTTTCTGCCTGCCTGCCTGCCCATCCACCCTTTCCATCTCTCCTTCTCACTTTTCATTTAGCCTCTTTAATCAAAGCAGATTACTTAATTTATTTAATTGCTGGTACTTGTTGGTTCTATGATACAAGACCCTCTTTTCATCTGTTTAGTGGCCTAAAAATGACTGAAAAATAGTTGTGTAATCTGCTGAAATCTGTTCTGCCTTTTTAAACGGGAAAGAAACACTCTCCCAATCTACAACAGAGACAGATTTCTGAAAGCTGTTCAATACACAGCTTCTTCTCAGAACAGGTCTCTAAGAAAAGGGAAGCTGGAGAGCAGCTGCATCTCCTTAATATGTCAGTAGGGACTTTATCAGATCAGCCATGTGGCTGTAGAGGCTGCCTCTTGATTGAATCATTTATTTAGTGCTCTGGTTTCCCAGAAACTCACCAGCCAGTTTAAGTTCTGTCCTAACTCTAAGAAAATGGAATGCAAGGAATGTGTTATATCAAAGCTTGTATATGGTCTGCCTGCCCAGGAAGAAGAAACCTTCCAGCAAAGTAAGGAATCAAAGACATTTCCTTAGACATCTACAGTCAAACTGAAATTTATATTAATACCCACTTCATAAGTGTAAGTCTGTATTCATTCTGATACCAGTTCTCAACTGAGCTCATCTACAACTTTTAATATCCTCATCTTGCATAGCTTTACATTTATTGCTATGACAGTGAAGGAACCTGTGCCATTATCCAGGAGACAATTAGTATAAACAGCAACAATTAATCCAGCATTTCTAAGCTAACCCTCAGCAACTCCTGGCAGCAATTAAATTACCCGTGGAACCCATATTTGAATCATAGCCATAGTAAGGGATAAGGATGGGTTCATTTAAGAGAAATGGGAGAGAGAAACACATAAACATTCTCCACCAGCACTGTGGAGTACATGTGCTTCCAGTCACATGAAAGGGGAAAAGCAACATTGCCACAGAAATCCATTATCTATGCATCCAACCATGGAAGAAGCCATAAGCAAATCTGATCCTTATCGCAACACCTCGACACCTGTCGTAGATTTTCTTACACTGAGAGTACTTAATTGGTTTGTTCGCTGTATTGAAGGGAAATTCACTTTTTTTAGGCTCCTCAAAGGAATACAAACGAATACAACATTACTTGATTGCTATCGCTCCCCAACAAGAGCAGGTTGAGAACCTGAGGAGGAATGTGTTACAGTCATCTATAGATCTTTGGTATCACACAGTGAAGGACCCAGCCTGGTACTTGCTGATGAACCTTGGTACTGTTTATTTATCCTTATTAGCAGTGTATCCTGGCAACTCTATGAATGATGAGTAAAAATTATCTTTTTCAACAAATGCCAGAGCAAGAAATGTGCATGGGTGGCTTTCACAGTTCAAACTCAAGGTTGGAAAGGGAGCAAGATATGCTTAGAGGTGAGTGCTTTTCTGATGAGGTTTTTAAATCAATGCTTTTTCTACACACTCCCATCAAAGATTCTGGGCTGAATTTTTTTGTGAGTGGAGCAATGAGTCTGCATTTCCATACAGACACTTACATAATTATTTGGCTGATACATGTTCTTCTCACACACTTGGGAATATTTCTTCTTCCTTTGGACAGTAGACCATAAATGTGCATTTTCGTTTATCCTCACGATCCTCAGGCTTTTGAGAATGTTGAAATGAAATTCAGCAAATATCATCACAGCAGTACAACTCTAATACTGTTGATGCTTAGACTTGATAAAGCTGTTGTTAGGGAAAGCAGTCTTCCTGGTGGATTTTGCTCACCTACTGCTTCAGAACAATGGCCAGGTGGCTTCTATGGAGAAAAAACTGCTTTGAAGCCATTTATACTATATTTTCAGAAAAACAAACACAAAAAAGCACCCCAAAAAAAACTTTCAGTGATAGGGAGTTAATAGGTCTTTGAGATACCTTGCAATACCCATCACCCGTGCAACCAATACCACCAGCAGTTTCTGACCATGATAATCAGTGTCAGTGAGTCTAGATTACATATGATTGTAATTTCATTGAGTCACTTTCTGATGTGAGCTGCCTGGGGTTCCTTTTCCCTACTGTGATGAAATTTCCAAAAGGGATTCTCAAAGTTTTCCACCATTCAGACAGCATTCTTTTCCTAAGGAAATCATTTCAATTTCAGCAGTGCTACTGTTGGCCCAGACAACTTCTGTAAGCCCACTTCTTTTGCTACGATAACAGTGTTCTTAATGGCTGTCATATGAGCCTAAAAATTAACAGAAACCTTTGTGTTTCTGAAAAATCGTCTATTATTACCCTGAATTTGTTCTGTATCAACCTTTTATGTTGACCAATTTCTGAATCCTCTCTTTGAACATTTTGGTACATGAGACAGCCATAGTCCTCACTTAACCATGTAATAGTCCTTTCACTCAAGGTGACAAAAGTAAACAAAAATATTCTGACCTAGTAAGTAATTTGAACCACAGAAGAGAACAGATAGATTTTGGTATATAAGTGTTGCTAATGGTACCATATATGTCCATTCTTGTAACAGCAATGTGATTATATTTCCACTACTGCAATAGCATACTAATACACCTGCAAAAGTTTTCCTTTATAAAGACAATCAGAAATCTATTGGTGAGTTCGAAGTCCTCGTTTCTTCCAAAAGTTTGGACTAAATCTTTACAAATCAGCCGCAATTCAATAAATGGCCTAGCCTCTAGTTGCATTACCTCTTTTGGTTTGTAATTTACCTGATACAATGATACTTAGTTTGGGGGTGGGCATCATGGGACAACAGTTTCAATTTGGGAAAAAATCCCAGATATATTTCATGGTAAATATTTTGGGTAGTTTTTNAGGGATGACGACTCCACCACTTCCCTGGGCAGCCTGTTCCAATGCCTAACAACCCTTTCAGTACAGAAATTTTTCCTAATATCCAATCTAACCTCCCCTGGCGCAATGGGAGGCCATTTCCTCTCATCCTATCATTAAGCCTAATGAACACTTTGTTTTGCACTGGGAATTGAGACTATTTCAAACCTATGGAACTTCAAACTTTACAAACTTTTTTTCTCATTTTGCTGTAACTACTTATCATTATTTGGTCCAAATATTTAAATAACTGAAATCTTTTGACTCTGATGTTTTTTTTCTAAACTGTGAGTACAGCTATAGATTGGTAGACTGGTGTTTAGTCTTGTTTTCTGATCCAAACCCATTAGCTTCAATGGCCTTTGGATCAGACCCTTAGAGATCCTGCTTTCAGTATGCTCTTTCCAGTAATATGTACTGCATAATTAAGTGCCGTCTTAAAACTGACCCCTGTGTCCTCTGCTCATTATTCCTTTCCAATTTAATATGTTTCCATGCATGGCTACATTTTGTCTCTTGCTCTTTACCCCATTTTCTGTCTAGCACCTTGTCTTATCTGTGACTCTTTACCTAGTTAGCAATCTCTGATGTAGAACCTTGCCAAATGCTTCTTGAAAATCCAAGTGTATTATATCTAAAAAAAATTCACTTATCTGTCATGTCAGTGTTATCTTCAAAGAATTCCATCAGGTTATTTAAGCATGACCTTCCTTGACTGAATCTATTCTGGCCACCTTTAATGAACTATACTTTTGCAGGTATTCTCCTACTGACCTTCTATCAAGATTTTTTCCCTAAAGCTCATGTTAACCTATGTGGCCTACACTTTCTTCATTTATCTCTTAAGACCCTTTTTTCTAATAATGGACTTGCATTTGTTGCTTCTCGGTCCTCAGAAATCTCTTTCATATCTAGTGAACATTTAAAACATACCAT
>VYZV01030230.1:5740-20953 GCA_013401275.1 Pandion haliaetus
TGTTTCTGATGCAACTAGACTTACATCAAACATAGTTGGAATTAGATGATTTATTGAAAAGTTTTAAAGGGGGAAAGTAGGCAGCATGCCTGAATGAGCTTTGTTTCTTAAGGTATCCTGGTGCAATTTGAAAGAAGGATATTTATTATGGGATAAATTTTAGACTTTAGACCCCAGCAAATCAGGGAAGATAGGACAATAGAGTAAGCCTTATTTGAGCAATGTATCTGTCTACATAACACTAAATCTGATTCCTGGATACATTTGCAAGCTGCATAGTAATCTGAAATTTATATTTCCAGAACCAACTTTTCCNTCCAACTTCCCATATTTTTTCTCACAGTGATGGGGATAGCACCATTCTTACCTGTCAGTCAAAAATTGCGTAGTACCACAACTTCCTTGGTCCTCTCCGCCCATTCCTTTTATTTTTATTTATTTTTTTCTTTAGCACCCATGGTGATTCAGTACTAATGTCATTTACTTTTACTGCCTCTTCAATAATACCATTTGCATTCCTTGAATCCATCTTCTGGCTCCCAATTTCATACCAATTCAAATTCAGATTGCTTTTCCTTATTTTTAAGGTCCTCCACAGCTATGATACTCCCTGCCTATCTGGCTTGTTCTCTCTCTTATTTCCCCCTCCACAGCTTCCCCTCTGCCAGTGAAACACTGTTTGCTATCTGTTTGTCCACCTCTGTCACAGCTTTCTTCATGCTGTTTCAAAAACAGAAGTTAAACTTCAAAATTTCTGTTTTCTGAGTCTGCTTTCCAGGAAAATTTCTACCAGGAGGCTTGTAAGAAATTCATAGTTAACAGTAGCTAGAGACAATGGGGAGCATAAGTATTATTATTTAGAAAGAAAAAGACAACAATATACACATTAACACATACACACATATGTATAAGTGTACATACTGCCACATATATTGGAGAGTGCTATTTAGAGCAAGAACAGCCTTCTGGGCACAACAACAATCTAATAAGTTAAACTGATGCTCTTATAATATTCCGTTGTATACTTGCCAGACAATCTCCATTTTCTAACCCCAATTAAAGCTCATTTTCATCACGTTTTAACACTGTGTTCTCCATCTGTATTTTTAATCATAACTACACATAAGGAATAGGGGAAAAAAATCCTCTAAATGTATGTGTCCCATATATTTTGTCACTTTGCCAGACTTATGTATTTTTATTTCATCAAAGTCTGAAAGGATTGAAGGATCTGCGCTTTCTACAGATCCCTGGAGCACTGTCATTCCAAAATTGCTCCATGCTGCTTGTGAAAAAGGTGGTATTTTCCCTGGTCCCAACTTGTTTGCTTTTCTATGCCTGAACATACCAGGAAAAATATGGCAAGTTCCTTTTATCTGCTTTGGATTTATGACAAAAATATTGATAGCGTCTTGCTTTTTTACTTCATGGGAGTAGAAGCTCTCAGCATTGACCTACTTTTATCTCATTAAGGATTGTGGGAGTTTTGTTTACCATTACCTTTCTGATGTCAATTCTGAATCATTTTATTAATCCAAGCTTTGAAAGTTTGAATGCTTAGGAATTTCTTTTAAGTTATTGCTTGGTACTTTTGGGACAGGTTTATTATGAGTAGAGACGGCTAGCATAAAATGCCAATGTGCGTGGGATAGAAATCACTTAATTTACTACTTATCTTTTAGAAAAAAAAAAAAGGAAAGAATCAGAAAAGGTAAAACTATCCATTTCAAAGTTTTAAATAAATGCTTTGACTTTTTAAATTGAAACTCAACCACTTTTTTTGTTAGATTGCTTGGGATGAAGGGGGTATTTAAGTCATTTGAAGTATTTCTTAAGGTTTCTATTCTTGCAGTTGAAGTCCTATATTAATAATTTTCAAGTGCCGTACCTGTATATTCAGACATATGGTTGTCTTTGAGTTTATTATGGAATGATACTCCTAGATGCTTTGAAATGTAAGCGTTCATGGCTTTTGGGTGGGGTTTGGTGTTTTTGTTTTGTTTTAGATTCGGGGGTGCCTGCAGTCAGCAAGTCAGCAAAAAAATTTGTAATGGTTAAACTAGTGTGTAATGCAAACTGAAGACCAAGACATTTAAAATAAAGTTTTATTTTTTGTGTCATTCAGGAGACTGAAAAAATCAGATTTCTTTTTTTTTATTTTCTAGATGGAAAGGCTATGTACAGCTTCTATTAATATAAAAGAAGAATGGGCCTAATTCTTTGGTTTGAACATGTACCCTTAAAACCGTGTGTAGGATCTGTATGATGATCCAGGGGAATAAGAATGCTCAGCATCAAAAGTGTTATTTCCTATTTTCTTCTTAGCCTAGTGAGTATTTCATTCACACACACTTTTAATATCCTTGTTGCCTAAATCATATATTAATGTTTTTGGTCTCTGTAGCTGAAAGGCATAATTCCAGTAATGAGGGGAAATAAGCAGAATGCTTGATGAAGTAGCTAAGCTACCAAACAACAAACAGAATGTTTCATCAACTACGTTTTAACGACTGGTATATGAAGCTGCCACAGTTTTGTCATTTCCTCACCAAGAAATGCATCTCTTATTATTACAATGTGGTATGGTATCAAAAGGGTCAAATCAACCAAAATGATGTGAAAGCATAACATATAGCAGGAACAGAAAGCAATCTAAGTGGAAATCATAGAAAAAGTGATGGGTTTAGAATTATTTCATACAGTGATCATGGGTTATTTTTTGTTTTGGTTCTTTTCCTTCTGAGAGACCTCCAGTACACGTACTAAATCACGTGGAAGCAACTGGAATCAGCGGTCACCCCAAGGTAAGTGATACAATCTCCTAGCTAAATTAGTTAATTTTTTTCCTTACCATTCTAGTATTTAATACTGAAAAGGCATTTTAAAGTTAAAGTTTCTAAGAAAGTACTGGAGTTTTAAATGTCTCTTTTTTTGGTCTGTTTCTTTCTTCTGGGAGATTTATAGAGTAGAGCTGTTTGATTGAGAGGAAGAGGAGAAATCGGAGGTGCTGGAGTTAACTTCTAAATTACTGACAGTGGAGTTCCCAAGGCTGTATACTTTGGTCATTACTTATATCTTTTCTAGCTGTAGAAATATATTTGTATAATACCTAAAATAGTTACTTTTTAATTAATTGCTTCAGTTATTTTTATCAATATTCCATGAAAATTACTGAATATTTATTTAAGAAAAAGAAATAGAAGGTTGTTAGGAAGGAGGGTTTTTTTGACCTGATACATTGAAGAGTATCTTGAGTACCTTCTATTAAAACTTTTATTTTCCATTTTGCCTTATAGCTAGTGCAGTGTGATAACCTTTCTAAGCAATAATAACACTTACATGTAACCTACCTCTGTGGAAGCATCTGCGTTAGAGTTTTTGCTCATAGCATTCTGTGGTTACAGAGTGGATCACGTGAATATTCATATTTACTGTGAATTTGATTGACTCCCATAGTTTTGGTGCTCATGAACTGTTTTGGAAGAAATGAAGTTCGGAGCTGTGCTCCTAGTGCTCCACGCCCTGGCAGGGATTTAGCGATTCTGAACGACTGGCTGGTTCCTTGAGCAGCTTCAAACCTGAGATATGGTGGAGTATTTACTCCAGCAAACCAGGCTAACCGCGTTTCATCTAGAAGGCCTCTGGAAGGACTTCTTAGGCTCAAAAAAACCCAGACCACCTATGGGCCAGGTAGAGGACATGCAGATCGGCCTGCTTCATCCTGTGGCTGTCTAGCTGTTGGGTAAAATGACGTTTGTCTGTTCAAAGGTGAAACAGTGACATAACGTGAGGTGCACTAAAGCAGCTCTGGAGAGACTGGAGAGTAGATGAAAATATCTACAAGTTTTCTGAAGTGCACCACTGACATGTGGGAAGCTTTGTGCAGGCAGAGAGGGGGTCTACTTGGAAAGGATCTTGATTCTGTTAATTGATTGCTCATTATTCCACAAGGAAGCTTACACATTATTTCTTGGTTTCAGATAAGGCATAGCTTGAAATCTGTCTGATGCTATCAGCTCTTTTGAAGTGATTGGGCAATACCTGTATTATTAGAAGGAAAAATCTACAGAAAGATATTATTAAATATATTGTGTGCTTTGTGCAAACTGACATGAAATGTTGTTCCAGCCTTTTCTTATGTATTTAGTCAAATATAACAGTACCATATATAGTGCTGTCATTTTTCTGAATACATTAAATATAGGAATAAAAACAACTCATGGAGACTGCAGTTATGAGATTGGTTTCAGTCTGGCAGTAATGAATTGTCTCAGTGTTACATGAGGAACATGAGAGAGACCAAATCAGTTCAGACTATGTCTGACAAAGTCTTATGTCTGACAAAGGCCAGCAGTGGATGTCCAGAACATGGCAAAAATATAATGACATTTCCTGTACTACTGTCCCAACTTCTTATGGTCTTTCAACAGGGGCTTTCCTAGACAGAAGTAATACTTTGCATTTTATCACCTTCAAAGGACTCTTCCTTTAAAGGTATACCAATTTTTGTGTACTGTAGCTCTTTATGGGGATAAAGCAAGGTCATTACTCGCTCTGCATGTTACACTCATGAATGTATGCATTTGTGCCACATCCCCCTCACCCTGCCATGTCTTTTCCAGTCTGGATGGTCCTAGTCTGTTTTGTCACTTCTTGTGCAGAAAGCATTTTTTACCTTGATAATCACTGTCATTCTCCTCTAAAACTTCAAAATTTTCACTGTACCCTTTTTGATGTGGGAACACTGTAACTGACAGTATTTATCAAGAAGGTGCAGCATAGTTTTCTACATAGTCATAATGATAATTTCTGATTTATTTGCTGCTTCTTTATTAATTATTCCCAAGCATGTATTTGATTTGATTTCTGTTGATCATTATATTGATGTTCCTGATTGGCCAGAGCCTCTCAGTGTATATGTAGAGTTGGAATTGTTTTTTCCATACATGATTTACTTTACATTTATCTATGATGAATTTCATCTGCCCATCACTGAGTCTCTGAATGCAGCCATCCTTTTTGCTACCATGAATAAGTTAGTATCATCAACACACTATGGCATTTCATTGTTCATCAACTTTTCCATATAATTTATGAATATGTTGAGACACCATCACAGCTGCTTGTGACTCCCCATTTGACTTCTCGGGCTCTGTGAAAACCGGTCACTTTGTTTCATGTTTCTGTCTTCCAACCACATGAGGACATTCGCCATCATCCTATGCCTAGGTTTGTTAGGAGTGTTAGTTTTGTGATTTTATGAGACACCTTTTGGCATTCCAAGTGGATGATATGCAAAACTGATTTATCACTGTACCTGTTCATTCCTTTGGAAGACCCTGTATTTTGGAAGGTAGTATTTCTATCTACAAGAGCTATATTGAACCTTCCCAATGTATTTTACTCTGATGTTCACCAATTTTATGTTATGAACAACATATCAGCTGTTTCATCCTTGATTTCCTTTTGAACTCTATGGCGAGTATCATCTGTTACTGAAGAATTGTTATTTTGTCAACTTATTCTATAACTTCTTCTATCACTATTTCATCTTGAGGTGGATCACTGGTATTTTCCTGGCAAAGAACGATTGTTCGGAATAGGCACTTGAATGGATCTCCATGGTAAATGCAAAGATTTAAAAAAAATGTATATCTCTTTGGCCTTACCTAGTCTGTATACTCCTGCTACAATTTAATGTTCTTCTTTTTCTGTGGTCTTTTTGACAGGCTTCTTACGTTTCATAGGATTGAAAATTTGAAAATATTTGCCTATTTATTGTCTGGCTTTACGTATTTTGAAAATTATTCTTCAAGCTCGTGTTTGGCCTGCTAAAACCTGATAGAGATTATGAACCCTTCTATCTTCCTCATTTGCACCCATCTTCATTATTTGAAAGCTGACTTCTCAATTTTAATACGTTCTCCTACCTTGATATTTATCCAGCTTTTTCTCAACTTTATAAAGATTTTTTAGAAGTGGTGTGCATATGTCCTGGGTCTCCAGTATTGTGGTTTTAAATAGTTTTGAGCCTACTGAAAGAATTTACACTTTGGACTGCCCCTCACGATTTATAACAACTTTCTTATTCTTTGTAATTCTTCATTTCACAACTTGTAGTACAAAAGAGTAGTAGACTTTGTGAATCTGTTTGTTCCTGTATGGGTGTCCCATCTAGGCACCTTTTTGTCAGCTTCATTTACCTTTATGCAGAGCAGCTCTTCAACCATAATCTGTGAGCCACACCTTACCACTAGTCAGGACTGGTTAGAAGTCTCTTCTTTCATTTCCTGACCAGAGCCTCCATAAAGCAGTCATTTAACATGCCTAAAATTTGAACTTGATCTTGTGTTCTAATGAGATATTTGAGAAATCCAAGGTGCAGCTGGTCTTCCATATCTATTGCAGCTATCACTCTTACAGCTTCCTTGAGCATGTCAAATGACTTTCCTAAATATTTAACATTCACTTTCACCATGCTGATTGGGCACCAGTATACTTTAAATTCAGTGTTATCTTCTAGGAAATGTAGACCTGAGGAATTGACAGGCCCAGCTCAATGGAAAAGATGTGCTCATCTTCCAGTATCTTCAGTGTGTTGGGAGTTTACAGACCCTGTTTGAATTTGTATGACATAAGCATATGGCGGTTGTCTACACTTGACTAACAGATAAATTTTGAAGACATGTTGATTACTGGATTTAATACTTTATTTGAAATTTGAAAAGACTCCTTACATACAAATAAATAACTTCATTGGAAAAGAAATTAGGTTATCTCTGCAAATGCTAAGTGTTGGATGTGTGAATATAGTTTTCATGTTCAGGCTTGACTTTTGATGAGTTTCTAAATTAAACTTCACAATGGTTCCATTTTAAATGATTCCCTAATAAAGGTTATTATCTTGACAATGAGTTAGCTAAAAACCAAAATCCCCAAAACATCACTTCTTTTAAAAATGGGATTGGTCTAAGCAGTCATTAGAGCTTGAAACACTGGTTTCCTCTGCTTTCTGCGCACACTTGCCTCTAAAACAAAATTTTTAATAAGAATCAAGTTACATAGTGATGCAATTACTTTTAAACTGGTTTTTAGTTTTGTTTATTATTGTATTTTTACTGGAATTCACTTTTTGCTCTTGACCAGGAGCTGTCTTAAAAAGCCATTCTCTAGGTAATCTGCAGGCATGACAAGTTCTGTAGGCATGGAGGATGTTGATTACAGGTACACAATGTAGTACATTGAATTTGGCCTCTTTGAATGAGACTTCTGTAAAAGTCTTGTTTATACTGTTAACTCGCTAATAGTGTCTAGTATTACCCTTCTCACACACTGATTTTAGGTCATTGGCACGCGACATGCTCTACAGCATTTTAATACAGCAGAAAATTCAGTAAGATCTTACAGGAAACATGGTAGAATACCTTCAGTTTCAGCATGGCATTTGTTTCAGTTTTAGCTCAGATGTCCCTTCTGGCTCAAGCTCAGTTCTTTGGGTGGGACTGGGATAATTATCTTCTGTGCCAAAGACAAGACAGTTCGTTCAAAATAATGCCTGAGGCTGAAACCAGCTTTTGCAGAAAACCAACAAACTAGGCTTTTTAACATGACGCTAATCCTTCCCTTAACAATTACTGAGAGCTGACCTTCAACTTTTCCCTTTAACAAGGTTAGGTTTACAGTACACGGCTGGGTTTTCTAAAGTGAGATATGAGTATCCCTCTCTTTTGAAAAAATAAATCTGGTATATAAAATGTTGCAGAATGGCTGATAGAGTTTGCTTTACTGGAAGTAATAAATGCCTCATTTTGCAATACAAGTAAGCATTATTAAAAGCAATTTTATTTGATCTGCTGTTTGTGAAAGAAGATGAAGTCATAGTTTTGAAACTGAAGACCTCTGTTCATCTACGATAAAGCTACGATAAAGATAGCTGTAGTGCAAAAATTCGTGCTTCATCATACCCGTACTGCTCAAGTCCATTTTGTGAATGGGAAGTAAAAGAAAACAAGAGGTAAAGCATGGATTTTTTTAGTAGCATAATTCATCAAGGATTTGTCTGGCATTGCAACTATCAAGCGCTTGTTCCTTCCTTATTTTAATCTCTAGCAAAGATTGATAAATGTTTCTCTTCTTCAGAAACTGTAGCTCTAGAGGCAAATTTTGGTCATTTGTGTTTCAACTACCAGGAAAAAGGACTTATGGATTGTTGCAGGATATTTTACTCTAACCCTAGTGCAGTGTGTTGCCCTGCTGTGGCAATGTTTCTCAGTCATTACTGCCCACAATACTTACTACTTTACTGTGGGCAACTGGCTAGTCTTGTTAGGTCAAGTCCAACATTTTAAGGTGGGGTTACACTGGGCCAGTAGGTTTTCTGTGAGCCTTGGAGTGAAAAATGCTAAGCTGTTGTTATCTGTAGAAACACCTTCCACATTGGGCATTGTGCATATACCTTCCCACCTTCTGCTAGCACCCTCTAAGCTGTTGTAGGGCAAGCAGAAAATAGCAATCTTCTCCAGCAATCTGACAAAAAATTCTCTTTCAGCCTTTGGAAAGATGAGCTATCCACTGCCCAAGTCAGACTGAAATGACTAGTGCAGGATGGAAGCTGGTCATGAATGTAAGTACATGGGACAAGTACAAGTGAAGTGAAGTAGCTGGATGAGGGCAGACATCTTTGAGTAGAAGGAAGAAGTTTTATTGACTGATCACGCTCACTAGCCACACAGTGTGCCAAAACCTTTTCCATCATTGACCTCTATGGAGATGTTTGGCCTAGCCAGGTGAAGAGGGTATGGGACTGTGCACCAGTACGTGACTGCCTGCAGGGGTCAGCTGGTAGCAGAGCCCTGGGCATTGCTGTGGCCAGTGCCAGCACCCAGCGTGCAGTGGTAACAGCTCCCAACTGCCACTGGGATGAGGCAGCCGGTTTTGCGGAGGAGGGCTGCTAAATGTGTGAATGCAAGAGGAGAGCTCTGTGCCTCACTTGCCTTCAGGACCACAGAATGGCCCTGGCCCATTTTTTTTTAAGGAAGAGACCTGCAAACTAGTAATACTGATTATCGTTTCTATGATTTATACCTGTGTCCACTAGAAAACAAGTTGTGACAACTAACTTTTCCTGGAGGCTATTATAATAGTCCTCACATGGTTGTTAGCTTCAATCAGTACTATGCTTTGCTAGATTTAAACCAGTTGATTAGGTATGCATAGTTCTGTAGCCCATTGCCATTTCTGAGCTATCCAGTTTCTCTTCAGGTTCATTTTTTTTATACAGTTGACATCATTGTGTAACAATAATTACTAGATGCATCTCCAAAATTAGCTTAGTACAGTCATCAAGATATTGCAAGTGGCTCTATTTCCTACATTACAATAGCAGAAATTGGTACGTAATTAGCCCTTTGTACAGCACAGTAGCAAGGAAGGAAATGATAGTAAGAAGTAGAAATGTACAAATGGGTTTGGCGATTAATGTCTTGGGAAAAACAGCTGAAGGACAAAAAACAAATAAAAATCAGCGAGATGAGGCATGCCTGCACAACAGAGTAAGCTCCTTTACCTAGTGTCTGACTGTAAGGATGTGAGGAAGCTTTGGTTCAGCATCTCTGTAGGCGCAGTTCTTACTGACTGAAATGCTGATATGCTAGCTCAATTTCAGTATCACCCTAATATGGCTACGTATCCTCAGAAGCAGAACAGGTATGAGCAGAGGAGCTGATCTATCTAAAAGCAAGAGGTTCAGAAACGTGCTACAGTTAGAGTTGTTTAAGTGGTATATGAATGTCTCAGCTTGGAGCATTTTGCTAAACTGTAAAATAATGAACTTAAAAGAATAAAAGTTGTCCTAGTAAAATAGCGGGCTTAGTCACAGAGATTTGGCTGTGTACCTGCAGATGCTCCCTGAAGATGTAATTCAATTTTCATTTATTACACATTCATTGTATTTCTCATTTTGTTCATGTAATGATTGATTTTGTGCTAAAGACTGGAAATCATGCTAAACTGAACACAATTATTTTCCTTTTTCTGCAGTATTGAAATCTTTCACAAAATAGAAAAAGATCCACTTCCAGTGTTGTGCTAGGTGTTGAACAAAGGAACTGCACACGCAAAACCTGAGAGAATGCTATCCGCTTCTTTATAGCAGAAGAATCAATTGATTTATCTGAAAAAGGGGTATGTTTACATCCTCCTTAAAGATAACAAAAAACAAACATGAAGCTATGAAAAGCTTTGCTTTGCATTTTCTTTTATTGAGAAAGTGCCTGTCTTGCAAAAAAAAAAAAAAAATCAGGGCAGCAAATTTCTTTATGCATTAGATAGGTAACATGACTACAGATGAAATGAAGAGATGGAAACAGTGGCTTCCCTGATGGTGGGTCCAACTCAAAGACAGGGTCTTCAAAGCAATGTAGAATGTTAAGGAAAGAAACAAACACTTTCTTTGCAAGTTTAAGAACAAAGTTCAATATAACCAGTGAATATATATCCCAAGGAATTTATTTTCAAACAGCTCAGAAGGAGGGCTGCCCAGTTGTTCACCTTCCTCACAGTGTAAAAAGGGTGAGGACACAGCACTAAGAACAGCTGATGCATTTATTGTAACTCCTCAGATGGGAGGCTGCCATGTCCTCTGGAAAGGTGAAAGAAGGAGGCACTGTGGGTTCGGCCAGCCTTCCGAAGTAGGAGAGCTGGTGCCAGGCTCCTGGATTTTAAAACATATCTGAGTGACTGACACACAGGATGCAACACGTGGACTTTGGGCTGTGGTCAGAATGAGCAGAGACTTCTAGATGAAAGAGACTGAACTTCATGTACATGGAAAATAAAGGAGTGTGAGTATTTTCAGTGGAATGTAGGAATCACATTGGGTGCTTGCTGTGGTTATGAATGGGTTTCAACATATGCCTGCTAAATGAAATAGTGGTACAAATCCCCTGCCATGACTCCATGCCATTATTGCTCATTAATTTGAGATGAACTCTGCATCTGCTTTGAGAAGAAAAAAAAAAAAAAAAGATGACCAAGTGACAATGCAGTTATTTGTATTTTGATGCAGTACTGGAAAAGCAAAAATGGAAAGCAAATTTAGCCTCTACATGGCAAATGGCATTTAGGGAAATGAAACGGCAGTGGCACTATGAGACTGTAAAACTGAACAATTATTCCATGAGCTCCAGGCCTTGAGTTCAAGAAATGTATCGCTTTTACCTATCTGTACCTGTAACATCTGTGAATGACAGCTGGTTGTGTATTTCAGACCACTCAATATAGAACACAAACTTGGCTTTCTTAAATATGTCTGAGACAGTTGAATGTGTTCTGTTTTACCTTAAACATAACAGCAAAATTGCAAAAAAAATATTTCTGGCCATTTCATGCCAGTTAGACAAATTAAAGACAATTAATTCTGCAGCAAATAGGTACCTGCCTTAATACTTTCTTTTAAGGTTTAAACACTGCAATGTGCATTTATCTGTAACATGAATTATATTTTTGTATCTTTATAGGTTTGAACAAGTATTGTCTATACAGCTCTCTAAATGATTACTTAGTTACATGAAAATAATTTAAATATTTCTAAATATAATTTTAATGTGTAATTTATCATCTATTTTATCATATTTAATGAGGGTTTCTCTGACATTGTATTTGGACACAGGTGTGAGATTTTGCATATTTTAGTGATTTACTCAGATAAGAAGTTGGTAAAAATATAAATGAGTATAAATTCAACATGAACAATCAAAATAGACACTTTATCTTTAGCCATCTACTTTCAGGTGAAAATATGTGTCATGTCCTGTGAGACTTGTTCATTGTTCTTGGGCTGACCTTGGAAAGCTGGACTTTTCTGATGAAACTTGAAAAATCAGTTTCTTTTCTTAATGTAAGACACTTTGGGGTGGTTAGGTGACAGTGCAGTTGATTGCTTATTTGTGTTTATGTAAAGAAAGTTAGCATTGGGTTTTGATGTACTTTGACTCTCAGGTCTCAATTAAGCATAAGCGTAAGCATGCCCGAATAGGAAAGCGTAGTTCCAGACTAGTGACATCTATTGATATAATAGCTGTAAAATGTTACAAACTCCTGCATGCCAAAGTATAAATATCAAATTAAAATGATGCGAGTATATGTGGTAAAAGTACAATTGAAATATACTTCTCACTGAATGGTAGGGTAGGCCTGAGTCAAGAAGATGTTCATTCTACCTCTCACTTCCAGATTTCTTTGAGCTTTAACATGTCCCTGTACTCATTTATAATGTGTTTTCTAAGTTACCTAGATTTAGCATCTAGATGCCTAGCTACCCATCATTTTACTTACCCTTAAGTCATCTTGCTATGTATTACAAATATTGAAATGTCTGTTAATATTTAAAAAGTAGTTGCTTATTTAGACTGTTAAAACTGAAGATTAGGTGAAAAATCCATTCAAGTCAATTGTTTAAGGGAAAACTGAGCATAGGGTAGGAAATTTTCATCTGCATGTGGCTATCATTACCTCTTCAGTGTAAAGTCTAGGCTTCTCATTTGTCACAGTCTTCAACAAGGGTAGGAGAGGGATGGAGTAGAATGAATCATTGCAAATTTCTATCAGCACTTCCCATTACAATGATCACAGCTAATGCTGCATTTAGCTCCCACTGTGTTCTCCATAATTCTGCCAGAGACGTCACGAATCCTGCTGAATCGTGCAATTCCTATGTTGCAGGAATATTTCACAATTTTACTTTGTTCTGCATTGTAAAGTATTATTTTCCAAAATGTGTTGTATTATGGTTTCAAAAACCTAAAAATATCTTTAAAATACCTTTTTGGAGAAATTGGAGTTGGAAAAGAGTACTGTTTATCACTTCTGCTTATTTTTTATTCAAACCACCAGATTTTCAAACTTTTACCACTACCAAAAAAGATGTTTTGAAATAAAACAATCCATCAGGAGGTGGAAATTCCATTCCTAAGGATTTTTAAAAATAAAGTGCAATCTTTAATTGGCTTTATCAGTTATTGTGATATTTCAGTAGTAACAGAACATTATCTAGCCTTTAATGATGGTTTGATACAGGGCATTCTTAAATGCTAATACTGTTAGTGTGTTCATGAATGTATGTAAACATTCTAGAGACAATATAAAAACCTAAAAGTTTATCTGAGGTGAATGCTTCAAAATATTTATGGAATCCATTAAAAAGGAATACAAATGCAAAGAACATACTTTTATAATTAAGAGTAATGTTCAATAAAACTTTTTGTAAATATACTTTATTAAAAACAGTATTTTCAAGTTAAATGCCATTTCAGAAGAGTCTGTGTAATTAGATACATGCAGGAGGCTGTAATTTAGTAACAGAATTATTGTTGGACCTGATGATCTCATATTGCCATTGCTGCTAGTGAAGCCAAAAGAGAAAGAGATGCTGCGTCACTCCATGTGACTGCCTTGCCGTTCATAAAATCCACACCTTTAACAAATGCAGATTCGTCAAGTCCATGATTTTTTCCTTCACTTGTTTTCTAAGAGGACCATAACAGAGCGAAGGTGCTAAGAAAACTAGAGTTTTAAAATTAGCCACACATGGAAGGTGAACATATGGAATAGTTTAATACAAAATTCACAGCGTGCTTTAAGAAACTCCTCTGAAAAATACCACAGCTAATGTGAGATATTTGTGCTATTTAAAAAGACTTGTTCAGATAAGTGCTCCTTTTGTAGCTTGGAGAACATACTGTAGGTGCGCTCAAAAAAAATCTTCCATCCGTAAAATTGTTTGTGCACAGACGACTGTATAAAAGGAGATAACACTGACTTTTTATTTTGCTTATGGCCTACAGACCCTGGTCATCGTCATATAAATTAACTATGTGAAAAGTGGTGTCTGTCCCACTCATACATGACTGGATTTTTAGAGTTGTGTCTGTTATGTCACTGTTTAGTGCTATTGATCACTCTTCAATTTTGTGTCAATGTTAATAGAGATCTGAGTTTGAAACATTTCACATAGGCTGTATAGCCAAGGTAAATATCACTGGTGTACGAAAAGATCTGGCAGGAGATTATCTGTGAGGGATCTTTTGCTGTGCAGTTTGTTTCACCTGGCTTCATATTTGCTGATCACTGGGCAAATAGTGAATTAAGATTCCTACGTTTTTCCAGAAAGGGTGGAAATCAAGGCATTTTGGCTGTGGGTGGTAGTTATCAGCCACTCTTTTGCTAAAGGGCATTCCACTATTCCATGCTCTGGTTATTAACATTATTCAAGATTTTGTTTGTTTTCAAAGAGTCATTTCAGATGCAACATCTGTGATAGCCTAAGCTTAAGGAGGATATTTTTAAATAGTCATTTTAAATGAATACACAATGCTTTGTTTTATTCAGTTTTGTAGAGTCTTATAATTCATCAAGATGGCAAACAAAATGCTGGGTTCTAATGAGATCTGTGTTTAGATATGTATGTATCATGAATCTCACAGGAAAAAAATCTTTTAATATTTTACCTATTAGATATGAAAAAAGTGTCTTAATACCTACTCAGGGCTCACTACTCAGTTGAATCTATGTTGTGTTATCTCATCTGTCTTGACAACCTGACCATAAAATATCTTCTACATTTGAGAATTCAGTGAAGGTACTTTCCCTGCTTTCATCATGTTTTCTTATTTTCTAAGTATGAGGTTTTAAGGATGTTAAGGAGGAAAATAATGTTAAATCCTACAAATTATAAGAATGATCTTGCCTCCATTCTCTCTCTGTCTCACACACACAAAGGCCTTGAATGTGTTCCAGTTCAGTGAAGTAGTTAAAAAATATGAATGCTAAATTTAAATTTAAACACTGGAGTTAAAGCTAAAGAGCAATCAAAATATTTTTAGGACATAATATAATTGTGAACACCTTTATGACTTCCTTGACTTCAAAATCAGCATCGTATGCAAAGCTTCTAGCTGGATGTTCTTAGTCTGTCATAGCATAAAGTGCTACAGATATGTCATATACATCAGCAGCAAATAGCTATAACACTGGAAAAATCAGAAAAACACTATGCCATACCATTCTCAGGTGTTTGACTGTTCTAACGTGGATGAAGTCTCTGAAAACAAATAAGCATGCAGAGAAGCCAAGTTAATGACAGGAATATAATTAGCTTTGTTGATATTTGTAAATAATTGAATTGGAGGACATTGAATTTAGCACTGTATAAAAAGT
>VYZV01030248.1:5976-54079 GCA_013401275.1 Pandion haliaetus
CTGAGCTGACCTGAAACCACGACAGTCCTTTTTGGCGCCCAACGTGGGGCACGAAAGAGGTTTAGAGTAAAACAGTCGTTTTTGGTGAGGCAGGCAGGAGACAGAGGCATAATTCGAGATACAAGGATAATAATTGGGAGAGGTAACGGGCAAAACACCGACTGAACAATGTTAGTGTAATAGCCTTAGAAATCTCAGGTTTTTTAATTGTGGTGGAGGATAGATTGTGTGTATATTGTCCAATTCTGTTGAGTATTGTGATGGTGATTCTGTTAACTTTGTTGTGGGGAAGTTTTTTGTTTTGAAATGTGGGGGAAGTTTCTGATTTTGATGATAATTCTTAAATATGTAATCCGCAGAGGCAAGGGGTGGAATGTTATGGGTTTGTGTGGCGCGGTTTTCCTTGGTGGCAGGGGAGGGGGGGCTGCAGAGGCGGCCCCTTTAAGAAGTTGCTGGAAGAATTCGCTGCCCCAAAATGTCGGACGCGCGTGCCAAAATGTCGGAGTAGTTGCTGTGCTTTCATAGTACTCAAGGAAATGCCTAAAACCTAGAGGAAAAAACTGTCTAGCTAGCCAATCTCTAGCTAGCCTACTTTAGGGGACCTAGCCAGATCCTTCTCACAACTGCTTGCTTAGCAGACAACTTAGCTGTATAAAGCCATCTGTCTGTAGTTTAATGAAAATGTGAGGAATAGAGGGTTCCTTACATAGAAGTTGCCTTTATAAAGCCAGTATTGTTTGATGAAAACTTAGCATAACCATTATAGAATCATAGAATGGTTTGGGTCAGAAGGGACCTTAAAGATCATCTAGTACCAACCCCCCTGCCACGGGCAGGGACACCTTCTACTAGGGCAGGTTGCTCAAAGCCCTATCCAACCTGGCCTTGAGCACTTTCAGGGAGGGGGCATCCACAAACTCTCTGGGAAACCTGTTCCAGTGCCTCACCACCCTCACAGTGAAGAGCTTCTTCCTAATATCTAATTTAAATCTACCCTGTTTCGGTTTAAAACCATTACCCCTCATCCTATCACTATACTCCCTGATAAAGAGTCCCTCCCCATCTTTCCTGTATACAGGCCGCCTTTAAGTACTGGAAGGCTGCTATATGGTCTCCCTGGAGCCTTCTCTTCTCTAAGCTGTACAACACCAACTCTCTCAGCCTGTCCCCATAGGAGAGGTGCTCCAGCCCTCTGATCATCTTTGTGGCCCTCCTCTGGACTCGCTCCCACATGTCCATGTTCTTAAATGTCTTCACTCATTAAGTTAATTTCCTAAACTGCTTATCTTGTTAATGGTCACTTCGGTTTTTATAGTTGATGGTAGTGTATTTTTGACTACAACATTTCTTTTAAAGTAGATCATCTATTCATGCAGAAGTCAGTTCTAATCACCAGATGCCACATGGGGGTGTCATCTATCAGTTATGGTTCTCTTAAGGATCATTAAATTTTGGTGCTTTGACACTATAATGAGTCTTTGGTGAAACAGTCTAATAAATAAGATACAAGCAAATAAATTGGATATTAAAAGCATCAACATTCATCAAAACAGAGCTTTTCTAGGTTTATTTTAATACTTGCTTGAGATGGGCTGGATTGGCTTTTCAGACTATAACAACTGTAGCATTGTTTAGGAATTATCTTTCTGAGCAGTTTTGCATCATTTATGCTGAATTAAGAAATGAAGTGTAGTTTTCTCTGCATATAATTTTGTATAATCTTATAATAAGCACAGTTTAAAAAAATTGGCACATGCATCATGTTTTCAGGGGTGCAATGTAGTTTTAACAGCACTTCATGACCTGCTGTGAATTAGTGTGTGTCTGATGGGACTGAGAACTGTTGTATTCATGGGATCTCAAAACACTCTACAGTACAGCACATTTTTTGAAGTAACCTAATATGTCCTGGGAACAGAACACTAATCAACTTGCTTCTGAGTGTTCAGCTTTATCCACTTGACTCCTGTATCTCTCATGGTCTTAAGCATAAGGAGGTTTATTGATTTCTTGCTAACCACTTTGACACAGTTCGTGTTATCAGTAGCGCTTGCTATGTTTGGGGTGGACATCAAAGTATTTGTGTACACCAGACTGAATGAAAAAGCATAGTCACTCCCTTCTCCACCTTACAGATTCATAAAGACAGCTTAGGTTAAGGAAAGAGTCCCAATGTATTTCTTCCTTTGTTCTGGAATCTTGGTGGCTTTTGTACTAGCGACATAAGAAGAGGTGGTATTTCCATCTCAGGAAAAGGTCCTAGGCAACCTGCTCTGTTGGCCTCACTTTGAGAAGCAGCTTTGGTCGAGGTGATATCCAGAGGTGCCTTCCAGCCTCACCCATTCTGTCATTCCTTACCAAGGAGTAGGACTGATCAGTCAAGAACAAGAACTTCTTTGAACAAGCACTTGTCAGGCTTTTGAGAAATACAGTAGGAGAGACCACTTTACTGCCTGCAGCCCTCAGCAGTACCAGTTACGCAACTGGAAACCTTTCTTCACACAGAAATGCAACTGCTCTTCCACTCATTGAGTTATCAGTTTTCTGGTGCAAGGTTTCTTAAGGTGTTTTAATTCACTTTATACTTCAAAGTGGCAGGAGCTGATTTAAGATGTTTTAATTAAATTTGAAGTGGCCTATATCAAGCTGGCTAGAGAAAAGTGAGCCCCAAGGAATAGCAATCTTACATTGCTTTGTTTTGTGTATGGAAAGATAGCCCTTGCAAAAGTTGAACTTCATGGCCGCATGAGCACTAGAAGTCAAAAGCAGAAACTCTTGGCTGCCATCACTGACGGGAAGTATCAGCCATTGTTATTTATGATGCCTTGCATGGTAGAAGCTATGTAGCAACAGCGGGCAAGCCACTTTTGTGGTTGGCATTCACTGCCACAGGAAGCTCCATCTAAATATGAGTAATTTTGTAGACCAGTGTCTGCAGGATATCATGAGAGGCTTGCCCTTTTTTACTAGTTTTATGAAAGACATTTATTTCCTCTTATTATAAATCAGTGTTTTTATTTCTACGGTTTATTTATCAGAAAAAAAGTACCGTAAAATAGGTCAGAGGAGCAAAAAGAAGGGAAGTTCCTAATCCTGAAAGGAAAATAATATTGGTTTATGAAAGGCCAGGCCATAAGCTAGTTACTTGTATTTTTCCATTAATACAGTCATGAAGTCATTATTCTATGGCACCCGTTATACATCTTATATGTACCCCATTGGTTTGGAGAGTAAGACTATTGCCCTAAATGTTAAGATTGGAGGAACTCTGCTTTAGTTTAAGTTGGAGGTTTTTTAATTTGGTGGGTAGATTAGCCATTATGCAGTACATTTGGAACCTTTTCAGTGATGCCATCTGGGAGCTTCCTAAGAGTGAATGACAAGTTCATTGCTGATCTGAAAGGGTTTTACAACTGAGACTGTTGCAATAACTGTAGTGAAGTCTCCCAAGTCTTCTAATTATGCATCCTGTTTTTTAGGGACTTCAAAGTTTGATAGACTTCTACCTTGAAAATTTTATGTTTTTCCATAGCAGAACTCAGCACAAAGGTGGCCATATAGAAAATTTGAACAAAAAATACTTTCATCACATTTGTGGAGAGAGAGAATGAATATATTGCATAAGACACAAACAACTGGAAGACTTTAACTAATTTACAGGAATGTAATGTCCTGAATTCCAGGGAAGGCGAAATATGAACTTGATGGTGATGAGGGTAATCCTAAGTGCTGATAGATCAACAATATTTACAAGTTTCCTTCTGTATGTAGTCCTTTGCTCCCTGTATAGGATTACTTCATAACTGTCTGTTTCACCTCCAAACGCTTGCAATTTCCGTATTTTTGTTAAAAAGATTTTAATACTAGAGGGACATGATCTATTCCAGATCAATTCCTCTTCATGTTTCCAAATGGAATGACACAGCAGGAAAGGGACTTCATCAGTGAAAGGGTATCCAGCTTGGCATATAGAGTTGTGCTGGTGATTTTGATTTAAACAGGAGTTGGTTAACTGACCTTAGAAAACAGCCACAAGTTTACATCTATGCAAGTCTAACCAGTCTGCCTTAAATACTAGTAACCACTGTTGGCTTATCAGTAGTTGTTTCTGTTTCTTGTGAGCCTGGGAGCTTGTGAAGTTTAAAAAGTATATAGCTACATCCTGGAAATTCTTTGAAGCAGGTTACTGTTTTCTTCTGTACCTGTGCAAAGCCTAGCACAACACTGATCCCATACTTCAGGATCCTCAGTGACATGGCCGTACAAATGAATGGTTGACAACAGCTGGTTTGCTTGCATTTGAAATTAGTAATTCAGACTGAGTGCCTGGGGTGTTAGTATGTATGTGTGTCTGCGTGAAAATGCAGGGCAGGCAAGACAGAAAGGTGTTCCTACTACATTTACAAATAGTATTTGAATGAGCTTGGGTAAGAAGGCATAAGCAGATGGAGCAAAGGCATATATTCAGACTTCTGATGCAAGGATCCATGAATGTCATCTATACTTTTTGATGTAATAGCATTTAGATTTTCCATCTGCAAATGTTCACAATTCATTCAAAGAGGTAGTCCTTAACTGTGCTGTTGTTGGAAACTGTAGGGATTGTTTTTAAGGAAAGGATATAGTTATAAGGCTGTGGTTAAAATCTTACTAAATACTAGTATATTACTGTTTATCTGGGTGGAAAGAGAACTGAGAGTACAGCCTGTTTGTTCTCATTGGAAACCCTCAAAAATTCAGGGTAAAAATTTCATCGCCTCAGGCCTATGTGCAACCAATGGACCTGTGCTACCATGGAGGTCTGCCTGCAAACACCTGTGTGCAGCAGCAGTCCTTGGGGACAATGGGTTCTGACAGAATGGTTTTGTCCTGCTTCTTTGGTGTTGCTGGACCTGTATAGTTGCTCCCTAGCTTTACTTACTGGGAAGGAGAAAGTCACTGTGGTTTTAAAATACTTTAAGGCAAATCAGCTTGCTTTTCCATGGTTAGAGTTTGCTTACTGTATAAAGTGAGCCATTGGTAGCAGCGGGTATCAGCCACCAGTGCAGCTACAGAAAACGTAGCTGCAAGCTTTGGCAAAAAAGAACCTGGTTCAGCCTCATTCACTCCTGACTCTGTCAGTAAGGATTTTATTATAAGTCAGTGCTTATGTTTATCAACCTTTGATCTGTGGACCCTTGGTGGTCTTTAAAAGCATGAAAAAGCCCTGCATGTATACTTTTGCCCACAAGCAAAGAAACAGAATGCTGGAAAAAAAGAGTTGAAGGAGTGAACCCTCTCAAATTTGTATTGGTTTGTAAAAAGGGCAACTTTGCACAGAATGATGCTTGTTCTTTCCACACCCCTGTCCCAGAAATAAAAATTTCTAAATTTTGTGAAACCCTGTACTAGAGTTTGCTAGTATTTAAACAGCCCTTTGCATCTATGGATGCTTTGCCAGAGAGATGATATTTTAAAACAGGTGTACATATGCCAGGAGGCACAGGGATTGATGTGACCAAGACCATGTTGCAGCTCAGTGGCGGAGAGAGGTTTCCTGGTGCTTGCCACTAAAATGCCCTGTCTCTTGATTGATCACTCAGTAGCCCTTTAATCTCTCTGCAGACTGGACAGTGGAAGAAATTGCAGTTCTCTGCCTGGCTGCACAAACAAACGCAAATCCTTACCCTCGGTATGCCCTTAGCACTGATGTGGAGGGGCCATTAAGGGCAATTCAGTCCATATTGTGTATTTGATTTTTGGCTTCTCAGATGAGGCTGCCAAAGCAGGGAACAGTTAATGCCAATTACAGTCGTGGCTTTTGTGTGAAGAACATTAGTCCAGTAAGAGCTGTCCTGGGACCACCAAGCTGTTTTACAGAAGCCAGCAAACAAGCCACCCAATGGAAATTGTTTTCAGTCTTGAAAGTACAGCATCTTGCCAGAGTCTTTGGAAAAGCTCTTGCAAATGCAAACTTTCTTCACATGTTGAAACAAAGAAATTCCTTTCAAGGCCTTGGTGATGTCTCCACCTTGAATCTTTTTTCTTATAATGCGCTTCTGTTTTTTCACAAGTGCTTTAAAATGATCTCCTAAATGTGATTAAATTGTGTATGTGCTTGAGGCTTTCATGAACAAAACAGATTTTAAAGTGACTTTTCCTGTTAACATAAAGTTACATGTAACCAAGAGGCTATGCCAGAGTGTACTGTATGAAAGCCTCTGTGCCAGGTAGGTTCACATTTCACCAGGGTAGCATTAATTTCTTTTCACTCCTCAGTTTACATTTCCAAATATATCAGTACACAAGTACTGGAGGATTAATTTTACATCTTGTAAAGAGGTTAGCATTGTTCATGATAATGGATAGCCTTTGTTATAATTACAGTAAGCCATGGGAAGGTTCAACTATTTCATTAGCTGACTGAAAACAACGAAGTCTAAAGTTTCATTAAAATCAGATGTAATACTTGCGTTCCAAGATCAGTTGGAAACTTATAGGAATAATCTAAGCCATAATATCCCAACTAAGGCTGAGCTGTGCTAATCACTTTGGGGATCATACTGTAGTGATTCTGCATTAAAATATGTTTTATCACAATCCCAGCCGCTGGATGTAATCTCCAGGAGATGTGGAGAGTTAAGGCAAGACGATGTGTGCTTTGCTTATGAAAGCATATATGTGGGGCTCTTTCCTGCAACCAGGTACTAGGTTAAAAAGATGACTTGGGTAGCTTGGTTGTATTTTTTCTCACAACTTAAGCTGTCACAAATGGCAGCTGGAGTGCATGACAGATTGCCTGAAGATGCATCAGCAGTTTGTGGGCTCCTTAGTTGAATATCATTTTGTGTGATGAAAGGTATCAAGACACAACTAAGGCAGAGCTGATGCAGGGATTCCCCCTCCAATTATTTTTTCCAGGAAATAATTGTGGTGGTGTATAGAGGTGAAATACAGCATCCTGATGATTACTAGTGGTCACATTTGGCTTTTCATTTCTTCTTGCTCAAAGAAACTAAGTTGGGCAACTCCTCCCCCAGAAAATAAACAGTAGGGTTGGCTCATAGGTACTTTATGTTTAAAAGTTTGGAACTCAATTGCAGCTCCTGACGGTAAAGAAAGGGGACAGGGGAATCCAATTACTGTTATCCCAAAGAAGACAAAGCCATTTGAACAGCAGCAGTGTTCAGTGCTAAGCTTCTAGCTCCGCTTGCTGGACAGGGCGTAGGCAAAAGGGGTACACAACTGAAGGGTTATGATGGACTCCTCCAACTGGATTTCTCTTGCATCAGATTCTACTAAACTGAGGCAAGAAATGTGGTTAGGGGTTAAGACAAAAAATATAAACAGACAACTTTAAACTGGTCCTTACATGTAACAGAAGAGAGACAGAGAGCTCCAGTTTCCCCATCCCCATAGTCCAGGCAATAAATTCTTGTCCTGCTTTATTCTCCCTTACAAATAGTTTGGCCTGTGGAAAGGCAAGATTTTAAAATAAAGGAAGCAGAAGGATTTGGTTTGTTATTTATGTTAAAAAAAAAAAAAGTCTTACCCAGCCTGAACAGCAAGGCTATAATTATGAAATGAATAAAATAATTGCACATAATCTAAGAGAAAAAAATGGAGCCCTTTGAATGTTTTGTTTGGTTTTTTTAATATTTATTTAACTTTAGTAGCTAACACGGTGGAGGAAAGAAGCCCTCATTAGAGAGTGGAGAACCGTGTCTGTTGAGTTAAATTGTAAAAGCCCTCATTCTACATGTTCTGAGGAAATCCCGGGAAACAGGGACAGTCATATTTGTGAAGTTTAATTACTCCAGCTCGCCATATGGTGATCACCATAACATGTTTAAAATTAAAGACAATTCTGATAGGAAACACAACAGCCACAGCAACAACACAATGACATTTGAAACGCAACAAAAATCAAGAAACTCATGACCAGCTTTTAGCTCTCCCTCTTAGAAGGGTTTGGCCTTACTGTCTGTTTTCTATCAGGAAGCCTCAAATACTGAAGCGATGGAGGGTAATGCAATTCACAATCCATTGGCTTTATCTAGAAGTAGATTGAGAGCTTAGTGGAAAACCTACTGAAATAAAGATAAAAAATTCCCGGAGACTGCAGTGGTTTGAATCAGATGCGAAATCACTTGGGGTCTTTCTTCCCAAAACTTAGGAGCTGGAACCTTCTCTTTTTGTTAGCTCCCGCAAGGGAAAAGTCTGCAGTGAAGTAGAATGAAACACAATAGAACAAGCTGTGTCTGAACTTCAGCCAGACAATGCCACCCCCCTTTGGATAGGTACAAAGGAGGCTGTAAACGAAGAAGAGGTAGTACGGACAAAAGCAATCTTTCCAGTGGTAGCAAATAGTTTGTTTGCAGTGCAAGAAGTGCGAGTTCAGCCTGAGGAGCTTGAGAGACTGTTCAGTGAAGTAGCAACATTTTTGTGAGCTGCTAAGCAGGAGATTTCTTGAACTGCAGAAGTCTGAATCCCAAGGGAACTTTGATGTGCTGGTGGAAAAGTGATTTGTTAGAAAGTGGGCCTGTGATAAAGGCACCTACATAGTGAAAGAGCTCTGACTGGGTTAGAAGAGAGCTGAGAGTATAAAAGTGTTGCAATGGAACCTGTGTTTTGATTCAAGAATCCTCTCATGGAATGAGCTGAAGTAATTAAACTTCACAAAGCATTACAGCCTTAGTTGTGTCTTGGTACCTTTCATCACACAAAATTATATTCAGCCCCAAACTAAAACATTAAATCAGGGGATATGAAATGAAAAATAAGCAGCAGAAGACATGAGTTTTGACTAAATGAATTGGCTGTAAAAACTGAGGTGAAAATGTGGTATAAAATTATCAAAGCTCTCTTTGCAATTTTTGCAGCACTTTCTCAGCCACAAATATGCTTTCCCACATAAGACAGTAACTGTGTTTCTTTGTAGAGCTATCATTAAGTATAGCAGAATGCCGAGTGAATATCAAAGCTTTGAATGCAAACTATTAGTGTTTTCTTTCTTCCTTCCCTCCTTTGGAAAAAAATTGAGAGGTTTATTTCAATTATGCATTTTTAACAGATTCAGATTACAAAATAATATGTTTTACACACATATAAAAGTGAAGATGCCGGGAACTTCTTTCAATAAGATCTTTCTAAAAGGCCAGTTCTTTCCTGCAGCATGTGTATATGAGACCTTTGGAAAGAATATTTTCAGCATACAGTCTGCTTTCTAATTCCAGTTTGCCTGGCTGAACTTTCTTAGTAACCAGTAGTGACTGGATTGTACATGAAAGTATACCGATGCACGGTGCTGAAGCAATGGTAGTTGACTGAGAACAAGTTTTACAACTGTACATCTGAGGTGTGTTTCAGTCTTTGCGATTTTGGAGCCCTGTTAAGTTTCTTCTTCATAATTAGATTGTTGCAAGCAGCATGGTTGATGAAATGTAATCATCACAACTCCATCTAGGACTGAGGTTGCGTTACAAGAAATGTGAGTTACGTCTACATGGCACAAAGCAGTGTTGTGTAGCTATAGCAAACTATCTCTGAGGACCAGAAGTATAGCCTTGTGAGCTGCAAATATACCCCTAGTGTTGTGCAACGGAGGCAGCTGAGGAATGCAGGCTAGTGGCAGCGTAGCCACTGGCAGGCATACTGAGAAGTCTGTGTAGCCGTGACCTCTCTCCTACTACTCTGTTGACCTGCACTATTTGCTTCATTGTTTGCGATCAGAGAAAACGGCAGATACGCGTATGTTCTTTCCACACTAAATGTAAACCCTAATGCTGGGGATGTACTGGAAGGAGTTCTTCAAAAAGATTGTATGATAGAGTGCTCAAGAAGAGGATTCTCTGAATTCATGGCGTGTTGTTTCTTGAGGTTACTGTGTGTAGTCCTAGCCCCTAGGAATTGGCCTGCCAATGGGTGTTTCATTACCTCTTAAGCCAACAGCAAAGTTCAGTAAAATATGATGTGTTTCAAACAGTGTCTGCTTCTGTCTTACCTTTAGGAAACGCATAAGTTTAAACCTCTTTCCTTTATCTTTTATTAATGTACTATTCTATTGGAGCTGAAAAATCTAGCTGCTCTATATACTGACCCATGTGCAGTTTCAGCCAGTTATACAATGAACTGCCTCGCTGGAGAGTAACCATTTGAGGGTTGGGGGTTTTTTTATGTGTCAGCTCTCATCTGGAATATTTTAGAAGAGGATTAATCACTTCCCAGTTTTGTTCAACCTGAAACACGACTTTATGACTAAAATGCACGTAACTTAATTTTCCTGTGGCTGGCTATAAAAACCACCAAGAAATCATGCCATCCAGCTAGGATACTTTAATTTGGTTTTAGGGAGAAAGAGACTCACTTTGGCACAAAGTCATGGGGTAGTGGAAATATTCATACAAAAATAATAGACAGCCATTTTTTTTCTATACCTTATACCCCTTATGCAGTAAGCTTATTTTCATTTGCAGAAACATGGACTTTCTTGCAGGGGTCTTCTTGTTCTGAGGGAAGGTGGAATCAGTTGGGAACAATCAGAATCTTGCTTTTTCGGTTTCATGTTGCTTTCAAGGGGAGCAAAGGCAACAACACAGATTCAGCACTGGAGCGACGTAAGTTATTTGATTATGAAAATTAGGTATAGAAAAGAGAAAATCTTTGTCTACATTTGGGAGTAGAACATGCATAACATGTCAAAGTGTTCTGGGGAAAAGGATGTTTTTTTCCACAGATTAGTTGCTGGAGCCTGACCTACTGCATGTTCACTGCAGTCATTATCAGTAGATGAGGAAAATTAGAGCTAGCCTGAATATTCCATTAGTTGCTGTAATCCGTCTCCAGTGCAACTGATTTACCCAGCACGTCCTCCACGGAGATGCATTAGCACATATGGTAAGTCACACACATCAAGAGGCAGATTAACAAGTTGACTCCCACCTCATGTTTTCCTGTAGTTAGGATGTTTTTTTCTCGCAGGGATGCAGTGCAGAGCCACAGCCTTTTCTCAGGTGTGTGGGCCAACACAGTTAGTCAGCAGACCACTGAAACCCACCATCCCATATGCATTTCACATAGTGTCATGGAGCAGGAGGAAGGCTGTGAAGCTATCTAATGTCTGAGGTTGGAGCAGAATATCAGACTCTGTACTCAAAGTGTGTTTGCTAGTGCTATTACAATGACCTCTTCTTCGCTGCATAAACTAGTGTGTCAGATGCAGTAATCAGCTCAAGAGGACATCGCACTGTCTTGTGTTAGGAAAGAATTCACCTTCTTTCTAAAGAGGGATTAGAAATCTGGTCTAGTTAAAACCCATCTTCAATTCCACAGGTAAATAGTCTTACCCTCCTCTTGTCCCACTGCTCTTGGGATGTAATGAGGAAAAACATATCAGAAGCATTGAAACAATCTCTCACTGCTGAAATGCTCAACTTGAGGCAGAAATCACTGGTGAAATATGCTGAGATACTCTATGCCATAAAGCACGCTACAAACCACTGACAGCTCTCAGACAGCAAATTCTTCAGCAATAAAGGGCCAAGAAGCTTCTAAAAGTAGAGTTGACTAACATTTTCCTGTCAAAAGATTTTTAAACCTAGCATGGTCTATTTTTTCTTAACAAGAATTTTCAATTTCTGTTAAATGTGTCTATTTTTAACCAAAGATATGTGATTTTAAGGAAAAAAAAAAGAGCCCATGTTTTTCTAAAAAAACAAGTGAGTATGTAATATCAAAACCTTTTCACAGGAAAAAAGGGAAATAAATTGGGGGCTTTGGTTTCCCTTAAAAAATAGCAGTGAAAATCATGAGAAAACTGATTCTTCAAGTAACATGAAAGATATTTTCCATATTTGAGCTTTTCCTGTTATTCTGTGCTGAGAGCAAGTCTTTATTTCATCATAAATATCATCAACAAACACATGTATGATAATCGAAGTGCCTTACAAGCAAATAATAAATAGTTTATATGTTTGGATTATATCTCATTCACAAAACAGCATTTTTAAAATGAAACTTAAATTGAGCACTTTTCCATAATGTACCTGCTTCCATAAAACCCCAATAACACATCAGTAACTCAGTTTCCATTTCTTAAACTGCTGGGACATTTGTGTTTTAGTATTAAAATCTTTATGGACATAGAATTCTGACTCAAGCAAAGTATCATGTTAAAGGATTTTTGCATTTAATGTAGTGTCAAGTGCAAATATTGGCATTTAAACTCAGCATTTTCCAGACTGCCAGCCAAACCTGTGTTCAGGATGTCTGTCTGTAGTCACGTAAATGACTGGGGTTTTCCTACTCTTCTGTTGTCACAGGTTGCCTTCTGTGACTGACTCTTCAGCTTGTTATGTCAGTGTGAACATTCTTTTAAAAACTTGAATATTTGAAATAATTTCCTTGTTTTATCCAAGCTGGAATTTAGATATCTGAAATAGGTGGGTTCACAGTGTGGTGTATATGGTGTGGTTCTGAGTGTCACGTGATTTATGCCTAATTTGAAGTGCTTGAAGAAACTTAAAACATTTTAAAATCTTTCAGATAGTCCACCACAAAATTGAAACACTAATATCACTTCATACGCTTTCCATGTAAAACTTTGCCTTGATCTGCTATGACTTAACCTTTGAGAAGTCCAGCTGGAACAAAAAGATAAAAGCTGTGCTTATTACCCGATGCAGTAAGTCGTGTGACAGCCAAAGTGCACATAACAAACATAAAAGAATTCCTATTGCTTAGGATAATCATGGTTGAAAGAGGGACAGTTAAAGAGAAGTGATCTCTTCAGAAGAAGAAGCATCACGAGAAGTGAGCCCAAAACACACAAACATGTTAAGAACTGTATGTATGTATGTATGTAAATGTTATTCCTCATGTGTGTCCCATCAGTGATGAGGGCTTTGCTAGCTTTCACAGTGGTGATCCCTTTCCAGAAGTCCTGAATGTGGAGAGGAGGACTGTCTCGTGAATGTATGTATGCTGATCACTGCATCAGCATCAACTCAAATTCCTGCTTTTCATATATTTGGTATTCAGGGATGATAGCACCTTCAAATAATCCAAGCAGATCATGATCCTAAAATAAGATGCGTTTCTAGATCTTCTCTCTTTCCCAGAACAATGCAGTGTGTTCTCAGTTGTCATGCGGCCTCATACTTAAGGAAGTCCCATCAGAGTCCCATCTACCCTCTAACTTTACATACATTATTTGAAGTGCAGATTTACACGTGAAAGTATGGTAAATGTTATTTTTAATTACATGAAAAATTGTACTTCTACATAGAAATAAGAATATAAATTTCTGTGGGACATACCTCATGCTTGCTATGTTTCTGCCCAAGTCTCTTGATAAGGTTGACTGTATTTCAAGGACGCAATAGATGATACTTGGAAAAAAATGGTTATAGCATTTTTAATACCCAAGAATCTCAGCAGGACATGTGAATGCAAATATACAGCACTTTGCTTGTTCACTGCACTTTTTCCAAAGTGCTGTAAGAACTGTTCTTTTGATAGGTATAACGTCAGTGTTATTGTAGATAGAAACCAACATTTCAAAAGAGGATTATCTATCTAATTATATGTTATGTAATGAACATAATTCTCAAATGCCTTGATGTAGGGCCTTCGTGTGTGGCTTCCTTACTGTGTTAAGACAAAATCCTTGCATTTCTAATCACATTGCAAAGATGAGCAGGAGAGAGTACTGTGTGGCTGCCTAGTCACCTAAAAGGTGATGGTTACAGTCATTGTAAAGAGGTGAGGAAGCATCTCTGCCGTGTTCTCTGCTGCAATAGCAGAAGCATGAGTTTGCTCATGAAATTCCTTCTGCAGCTGGTCCCTCAGGGAGGTAAGTGTGGTCACCTCCCAAGTTTTCTAGTACTGACACATCTGCTTTGAGAGTGGCAAATTAAAACATCTGCATGGAGTGGAGACCGCTGCTGCCAGGGCACATGGCCTGCATGTGAAGCTGTGGTCTTCTCGGGATCTCAGAGCGTTCTTCACAGGGCGCTAGCATGGGCCAGCCCTCTTTAGGACTGATGCAAGCAGGAATTTCCAATCCCTGCCAGACAGTTAGAAGGCTACAGAAAAATAAAAACTTCTGTGGAAAAAAAAACTTCCTGGAAAGTTTTCTGCATTGCCCCTAGCTGGTCTGACAGACCTCCAATCACTCCCTGGGAGGAATGGCAAGGTTCCCCTAGCATCCAGTCTGCCTCTGGGTTTGTAAACTTGTGCTAGAGCCATTAGCTGAATATGAGGCCTCTAGAAAATGCCAAAAACCATGATAAAAAAAAAATCCGATTGTTGCAGGTACTACAGCCTCCAGCTGGAAGGCATGAGACACTTGTGGTATCAATTCAGTGATGTAAAAGTACTTCAACACCTAGAAAACATCTCTGTCTATTCCTTGCTGCAGATGTGTCTAGCATCAAATTAAATGTTCATGACAGTTCACCACAAGTTATTATATGTTATTTGCTGGCACTGCCACATTGCAAAAGCCTCACTAGTGGCAGAGTAACATGAATTCATAGCATTTGATACAAAGAATCTTTCAGAAGAAAGACATGCAAAGACCTTTAGCTTTAAACGATTTCATTCCTGTCATTCCCTTAAACAGATATGTGAGACAAATTAATCCATCGTCCCTCATCAAATCATTTCTTGCTGCTCAGCTGTGGAGCTTTAGGATATTAAGGAGCTTGTGAGACGGGTGTGTTGATTGCCAAGTCAGTGGAAACTTTAGAAGTCTGTGTCAAAGCTAAGCTTGTTTGACATACGGGACCAAAATATTTGCAGTTGTATAATGATGAGGAGGCTTTTGGTTTTGGTTTGCTGTTTAAGTAGTTCTGGGATAGCAGTTGATGTCCTGTTTTGCAAGGCACTAGTATTAGAGGACTGTTTGATAAGGAGAGTAAATTGCACTATTTCTTCAGCTGAAAGACTAGAGGCTGTTGCTTCATGATGGTGAACAAAATGTGATGAAAACTGTAGCAGTCATACTGCTGGGATGGAGGTGTCAGACATACATGGTTAACAAATAAGCATGTACTGCTTTGAGCTGTAGATACCACATTGCTTGTTATTGTATGTGCACTTCACATCTGTGGCTCACACATTCCCATGTCTGCACAGCTGTCCTCTGGTAGGTGGAAGGTAGGGCTAGCGGAAGTACGTCCCAGTTCCTTGATTAGATTGGCTAGCCTGTAGGTTTTTAATAAGCAGCATGCAGGTCTTTTTCAGTATGCTAAGCCATGAGGATTCTTAGTGCCTGACATGTCACCACGAAGGCTTGAAGCTAGTCTGGCAGTGGCACAAGAAACTCTGGTCTTGAAATTTCGGCCTGCTTTGTTCAATTTTAAAATGAGTGTTTCTTATTCATTGTAAACTATGAAGAAATTATCTAGCATAGTACTGTACTACTACTGTATGTGTTCCAGCACTGTCTGTAACAGCAATACAGACCTGACACTTGTTCCAGGCAACTCATGTATTCCCAGGGAAAGGGAAATGAGTAGTGGTGGTTGTTAACGCTGTCTGTTTTCATTGTTTCAAACAATGCTATCTTTAGATACGTGATTAGTGGGATTGTGCTGCTCTTCTTATCTTCTGCAGCAACCTCCCCTCCCTCCCACCTCCTAACGAGCCTTCTCTTTGTGAAAGACTTGCACGAGGAAATAGGCAAATCTACACACAGCATTTGTTCCCCTTGGCTGCAATCAGCTGTCAATCCGGGGAAGCCACCGTCTCCTGCAGGGCTCTGGTTCATGGCGCTGGGAGCAGAGGATCCTGCATACAGTCTTTCAAACATCAGTCACAGATCCATGGATTCTTGGGGTTGCGCCCTGTGCTGTTCTGGAGAGGGGTAAATCCCATCACTGCTGGTGTCAAACTGATTAAAACTCTACAAAAAAACATGGCAAAGAGGTCCCCAGAAATGGTATTTCAGCCACCAGAAAATATATGGTCTTAAATAAGTACTTTGGTTAGTTTGAATAAAGATAAGACGTCATGCTGGCTTAGCTGCTTCTGGTCACTTCAACAGAAGAAAAGCTTTATAGTTAAGTTGCTGAGCTAGGACTCAGAAGATCTGTGTTCATTTTGTTCCGCTGCAGAATTCCTAGGTGACCTGGACAAATTCTTTAATCTCTGTTCCCATCTAAAAAGGCACAGTGATAAGACTCTTTCTATTTACCTTAAGTTTTTAAATTGTGAGGTTTGACAGCAGGGATTGCCTCTTCCTACAGGGATACAAGGTATTCAGTAGGAGGGAACCTCATTTCAGCTGAGCCTTACAGTCGTCTTTTGTTGTTACACAGCTAATAACAGTGCATGTGAAATACACTGTCCTATTACTTAAATTTAACATTAAAGGAAAAAGTTACATACTGACTCCAAGGCTTTTCATGTTGCCAGGGAATTTCTTACACCTTCTAGAAACCTGTATTGTTACAGAGCTGGCTGGAGGCAGAGTCTGAGAATCTGGAACTGCCCAACAGGGAAAGGGGGAGAATGGACTCTTGTACTGAAACAAATCCCATCAGTGCTCATCTTGTCTATGGGAGAAGGGAACTTCTGTGCACACCAGAGCGGGTGGGTTACTGAATTTGGTGCACAAAGAGCGAAGTTACTGCCGGGACATAAGCTGACTTCCTTTCATGTTTTAGGTGGTAAAGACAGCCGTGATTTGAGAGTCACTGCGTGGCTTCTGAATGAATACAAAGGGGCAGACAGTTCCACTTACTTCTGAAAGGAGATACAATCGCATCTGTGAATCACGCAGTGGCAAATCACAGTAATCTGCCTTACAATGCATCACGCTGCCGCACTACCAAACTGCAATGTACTGCAGCAGCAGCAAACCCTCCTCACTGACCTGGGCTGTATCTGCCTAAGGCATAGTGCCATACTGAAGCAGTAAGATACAAAAAGAAGTGCTTTCTGCCACAGCAAAGAGCAATTTTAACAGGAGTCAAGTCTCACTAATCCAGGACTGACATCATTTTATTCAGTTTGCATGATTGCATATTGTGAATAGTTATTATTGGTGGTGGTGGTGATCTAAAAATAACCTGGCATTTCCCAAGTTGACTGAACATTAGTGAGGTATGTAGAGTCGTGTGAAGAGGCATGCTATCTTAGAGCTAACACTTTCAGAAAAAATTGAATTTCTGCTGTATTAGCTGCCACTTCTGCTTCTGCTGTCTGGAGACACTATGAGAACAATTGGTTAATGAATCTTGCCTGATCGGCAGTAGGAATAGGATTAGAAAATATCCCTACCAGTATCTTTTTAGACCCTTCCTCTTTTCAGAGCATTTACTCTTATTTAAACCATTAAAATAGCAAATTGAGGTCCTGTAAGCAGAATGTAACTAACACAAAAGCCAAGTGAACAGATGATGAAGATCACAACCCAGATATTCATAAATACCTGCCCTTCTCACCACTTTCTCTCATTCTCTTTTAAAATATTAGAATGGTATGCAAGTATTAGAGCATTGAAAGGAAGGAAACAAAGTAGCCACATGATCTGAAAACCTTGAAATCTATAAACAAGGAAATGCAGTAGCTAGCAGGTAGAGAATCAGTCATAGAAAACTAGAAGAAATCTGTTCTTTTCTGATTCTTTTAACTCCAATATTTAAGATTATAGATCCTTGGAAGAAAGATATTGGCAGAAGTTTGTCTTTTCTCCAGACTGAAGATTGGTTAGAGAGAATTTTTTAGAATTAGAATAGAATTTAAAATTATTCTGCTTGATTGAGTTTGTTGGAACATCAGGATTTTTTATTCTGTGGATTTTTGACCAACTGTAGCATAGAAAAGTAGCTTCTGTGCAGAAGGATTCTCATTTCAAAAAGTAGCATGCGTAGGAATGGTATGTATGCAAATCCAAATTTTCTAAATAAAATAGTATATGTAATCTTTTTTTTTAGTTTTTGAACAAAACACTATTGTGAAGTAACTATAGAAATTTTTGCATTTGGCTTAATAGTGGCTAGTTAGAGCAAAGAGACACATGGATTAATGAAGTAGAAAACATTCCTATGGGAAAGGGTACAGAAGATTTATGTGTCTATGAGTAGTAGCCCTTCTGGGTTGTGTGCCCAAATAAATGGCTAACATTTTTAGAAATACACATGTATTCACTGATAATGCTGATAACTAGCACTTGATCTCCTGTCTTCAAAAGCCCCCATGTCTACTATTTAGGCAAAAGCAGACGTTGCTGTTAAGTCCAGAGGCTTTGTATTTATAGTCTTTAGTCCTAATGCAACATATGAATACATGTTCACATTTCCAATCCACTGTGTTAGAGGGGAGTGTATTTAGCACAACAAGGAACCAAGGTCTCCAGTGTATGCACCCTTTTATGTTCTAAGCACAGGTCAAATAATTTGAATCTAGAGATTAGGAGGGTGGACATTTTAGTACTGCTTCTTCATTTGTATTAAAAAGATGCAAGTTAGCTAGCAGTGAAATTATTTAGAAGCTTTAGGAAGTTAAGATAAAATAGGAAGCAACTGAAAATCTGCAAATAAGCGTGAGAGAAGGTGTGACAAACCGAAGAGCACATTCATACATAGTTCTACATCCACGGCAATTGCCTCAGTCTCTTAAAGTGTTTGGTTTCACAGTGGAAAAAAGTGTTCAAGACCCCCATCCCAGCCTATCAGGAAGGCTGTTGGCTGTTAGCACTCCTATGCTGATGGGAAAGAGATTAAAAAGGGGCTGACCAGGGAAGGAGACTGTGGAGAGGTTGCACTGGTACATCAGTATCTCCTGCCTGAGGGAGGGGAGAGAGAGCTGGAGAGGAGAGAGCACACGACTATGGGTTTGAAAGGATGTCTGCGGGAGTGGCTTCTTACCCTGAGACTGAAAAAAAGTTGTAAGATGCTGAATCTAAGCTTGCAGAGCTTGGGGGTTAGTCCACATACCTGCAATGTGCAAGTAAAACCAGACCGTTGCTGCCAAATTGACTTGCCTGGGCTGCAGCTGCAGGAACGACCTCCCTGGGGGCCAATGATGGCATTTCATGGAGGCCACAGACTGTTTGGGCTGAGGCTTGCCTACTTCACAGTGTTTATCATCAAAGCAGTAACCTGCAGATCCTGTTTTCTCCAGTGCTTTCTCCAAGGAAGGTGTAAGGAATAAGAAGCGAATGAGAAAGATGTATTCTTGACCAGAATCAAGGATGTTAAATGCAGATCTTTCAGAAAGTACGATTCGTGTGGCACATAACAGAAATCTCCTAGAAGAGATTCTGAAGGCTTTATCAGTTGATGAAGGAGCCTTTGGCACTGGGATGCTCACTGAGGATCAGACAACCACACTGTAATTCTCTGGTCAAGTGTTTTGTTATTGTTTCTAAATTATTGGCTGGGATGACTAACAGGCAGCAGCTTCACTGTTGTGACTTTCTTTTTTTTCCTTTCTTCCTTTCTTGAATATTGACATGGATTTTTAGTGTGTGCTAGCAGTGCTGCTTAAAGCTGTTGTGATGATGTGAAGCTCTGATCTTGAAAGTAAAAGCAAGGAGCACCAGTCTAGCTGTGTTGGATGAGCTTTTGACACGTGCTCATCACTTAAGTCAGGGGAAGGGTCTGTGCAAAATCCTGTATAACTCTCTGAAGGTGCGGTGTTCCCTGCTGGTAGGAAAGCTGAGGAAGAGTAGATGGCGTTTTTGACAGCTGATAAGCATGTAGCTTTATGGCTCTTGGTGTGCACCAATGCAACAGTGCAAACCTGTACACAGTTGTGTCAGGCCACTGCAAGTCCTATTCCGTATTGGTGTGAAGCATTCGGTGCTGTAGGTGCTTGAGTAGCACCCTGGTGTAGAGAAGCTGTCGGCTGGGAGGGGCATACGCTTCTACCACTGAGTATTTTTCTATAACAAGGCAAGCAACTATTTTATCTGTTTAACTACACAATGCAAATGCCTCTTGCCAAGAGCCTGTCTTCTCAGTTTAAAGATGTGTTAATTGAGTAATAGACAATATTTGTCATGAGGAAACTATATGTCTCAGGGGTGTCTGCCACTGAATCATGACAAGTTCTGCAGAGCAGTATTTTTTTAAGAAGCCCATCCCTGCTGCACTGTGTGGGTTCTGCTGTGGCTATCATTCCAGACAGGACTGGCCATAACCCCTGGAATAGATCAGCAGTATGAGCTTTGTTTTGTTATTGTGGTAACCCTTGTAACCTGAGAAGTCAATAGCTGACTTCTTTAGTTTAATTTATCTTATAATACAGAAATGGCAATGTGCTTCTGGTAAGGAAACCCAATTCTGTTTATTTTTTCCAGTCCATAAAGAAACATTGTGTTCACCAGATCTTGCTGCTTCAATCATTTTGAGACTACAGTCTTGAGATTATGCCCCTCAAAAAGCCTATGAAGGATTGCTTTGTCTAAATATTCTTGGGAACTGGTGATCTCAAGGTAATTGTTGTATGTTTTTAGTGCCTGTCTCCATCTAGGATATCAAGTCACTAATCTTCAAGAACTTTTGGAAATCAGATTGCAAAAGACTGTCTTGAGACGTCTTAAGCAAACTTGCCTCTCTGATGTTGGATACTAGAACTTACTAAAATCAGTCTCCTTTCAGCTATATCAGATCAGATACTCAAAATCACTACTCAGTTTTGAAAGTTAGAGACTCTCACTGAGTGCTTTTCCATGATGTATCATGTTGAAATATTACTTGTTTTCTAAAGCTTATGATAATTTAAGACATCTAGAATTATATGACCTATAGTCCATAAAAAAAATATTAAAAAAAAGTTGGATTGAAATTAAAAGCAGACTACTTGTGCTTCTGGGATACATTTTAAAAGTCTTGTGCCAGGTTTGTATCAGCAATGACTCAGCTGATTTTGATGTTAACTTCCTATCTGCTGTCTGGAAACACTGAGGTGTGTTTACTACTCACGTTAAAAGACACCTTGATTGGCCCCAATAGCAAACTTCTCACAAGTTAGTAAATCACTGAAACAAATTAGACACACAGGCACAGTTCTGAGGACCTGTGAGCAGACAGAAAGCAAAATGCCAGAGTTGTGTAGGCTCTGCCTACAGCAGGAAGGTCTTGCTCAAACTTCACAGCTGTTGTCACTGTTTCATTCATGAGAAAGCTTGTGGGGCAGAGTCCCTGTTACTGACGGTGCCATAATAATTTCTCAGGGATGTGTCACTTCACCTTGCATAAGGTTTGACGATAGGAAAGTTAAAATAGAATCACATTGCTGGAGACAATGAAGGCAAAATCCTTCAGTTAAAATCCAGGCTTGTTTGCACATGGATGTTTGTGAAACTAGTTTGTTCTTATATACCTTTGGGTTTACTTTTTAAGACACACTTATTGAGGAAAAATGAAAATTGGTACATTAAGAACAGTGAAGCAGAGAATGGAAGAAGGAGAGCATAGTGAGAAGGTAACAGTGTGGAGATAAAGGGACAGAGAAGAGCCAGAACAGGAAAACTAGTGTGGGAAAAGGAGCAAGCATGAAGGGTGGTCCCTAATGGATATTGTCCTAGAGGATATAAGGTATTCCCATTTCTGCTTTCATGGTGTCTCTAATAGAGGACAGTTTTGATGTAGGTATTTAAATATGTTTTTTAAGGAGGGAACACACACACACACACCGCACCCCCCACCCCGCAGTACATGGCTTTTAAAACACAGGAAAAGAAAATCACACTCCCATTTAGTTGGGTCAGCCCTGCAAAAGGAGTCTTAAGAATTTCCCAAAATCACAAGCGTAGAGAGGTTCACCCATCTCTAATATTAAACATCTGGTTTGTCCAAGGCTGAGTATTGTTTCTGGTTGCTTGGGTGATAAGATAGGTTTTGTTCTGGCTGACAAACTGAGCAGGGCTTCACAGTGAAAGAGCTTTGTTAGATGACAATATACAATCCATTCTAACACTGTATGTTTTATATCATCTCTTTTTGAGACACACTATTTTTCTTAAGAAAGAGCTGCCTAAAGACCTTGAAGATTCAGTTAAAATAATTAACTTAAAATATGTCTAGAATGTGCTGATTATTTCTGCTGTTCATAGGTGGCCCACTCAGTTAAATGAATGTAAATTTTAAAGTGCATAACGTCTCCCATTTGGTGTACCTGAAAAGTGTACATATTGGCCCTAGCAGCAATAACTACAGCCTGTTTATTTGCCTTTACCTTCCTTTACCTCTGGCCAAATACCCCTTGTAAAGCAATAGAGACTATGAAATAGCATCAGAGCTGTATTAAGGAACATTTTGAGGATGTCCACTCATTTTTGAGACTCATCCTGAAGGCCTCCATGGTGGGTGTAGCTGTTTTATCTAAAATGCTTTTGCCTTAATTGAACCAATCCCTTAACTTGTGGAGGAAAGAAACAGGCATTTTTCAAGCTACCCTGTAGCAGCTTTATGCAGAGAGAAGAACTGTACTATCTTAGAAAAATTTACTGTTACTGTTTATTGTTTTCTTTAATCCTAATTATGCTCTTCAGATGAAAATAACTGGTATTTTTAATCAGTCCTATCATTAAGGCCACACAAAGATTTCTGTTGCCCAAGAAAATTTTTAGTGGAAAATTTTGTAGCCATCTATGTATTAAGATCTGGTGTAACAGCCCAAGATTCTTGTCTTTCAAGGGGGATTCCCTGCAAGACCTATTTGTTTTTTTGTTTTAAGTTGTACCCTCTAATGAATGACTAAGAAAATGAATGAAAGTGAGGGGGATTCCCTCACACACTGGAGTGGCCTAGCTGATGATACTGTGGGATCTGACTTCAGAAAAAAGATTCTGATTTGGTATTCTAGCCTGGTACAGGCTCTTCATGTGTATTTTGGATCCAGGCAGCTACTGGAATTACTCAGGTGTTCCAGAGACTGAGGAGGAGTTGCCTCCTGAATAGTCAGAGGAACCTAAACTGAGAGGGACCCTCAGGAATAATTGGCATCAAGTTCTAGAAATTCAGTTATATTTGGACTTGCAGAGAACCATCAAAGGTGCAGAGACAGCCAGAGCTATTGCAGGAGTTACCCCAGAGCCTGCATCATTCCCTCCAGTTGTGCATCTCCACAAGCCTGGCTGCTGGTGGAAGTGGAAAAGTGGGGAGAGGCAGGGCATGGAAGCTGAAATCCACAAACCTTTGTGTTGTATACATACAAAGAAAGGGAAGGAACAGTGTGAAGTAGTCCTAACATTGCTGTGTGGTTAATGGAGGTGTAATATATTTGGAAAAGAAATGAAATTGATTCTAATACTGAAATTAAGGAAAGAAGATTAGTTTGATGCTGGCAGTATGGAAAAAGTGGCTGCACCATTCTGGAAATGATGTCTAGGACCAGGGCAGGGGGCAAAGTGTAAATGTCAAAAGATTAGTTCTTTCCTTCCCCTCTGCTGCCTCAAGTTTTTTTTTGATCTAGGCAGTTACACAACAGTAATAGGAGTTTGGCTTTTGAGTGTGTTTTTTTCTATTTTATTACACACAAACATTTGTTAAACTGAGAGCTACCCCAGGCATTTTCACATTTTTTGGACACAAACCGATCCATTTCCAAATGGGCTGTGAAAAACTTGAGACTGCCAGTTTGAAAGTAAACTCAAAGCCATGCAAGGTGTTTCTAAAAAATGTGATCTGTTGTGCATGCTGTGGGGAGAATTTCCACTGAGAGAAAAAAATATGAGTCAAGAAAGAATTGGCTGACTCCCTTGACACTCTCTGCTGGGTAGAGTTATAAGTGATTTTGCTTCCTTTGTGGTTTATTTGTGTGCTGGCCAGTATTGCTAAATCTGGCCTCCACATTGCACTGGGACCGTTTCAGAGGTCAGCAGAGCAGGACTTGAAACAGTTTCCAGAGAAGCTCAAAGGTATTCACCAAATGTTCAACTACTTGGAAACCCCAAGCCATCAGATCTCATGGCAATGAACGTTTCGTCTCAAGTGAAGGGTTGGATTGTGTGACAGAGTGAGTGAGAATGCATTTTGTGGAGGGGAAAAAAAAAAAAGGCAAATAGTTTTCTGCCAAGTCAGCAAGGTGCATTAGCTCACCAAGGAGTCCACCAAAGGGTCCTTGGCCAAGAAGGAGAGAAGGCTGTGTCGTCAAGAGCAGTGGCAGAGAGGAGTCAGGTGGTGTAGGAGGAGCAGCATCTCTCCTTTTCAGCAATGGAGAGCAGCTAGATTGGCTCAGCTTTCATGTAGACCTTTACCCTGGTAAAATGTAAGGAAAAAAATGGGTGATGGGAATCAATCCTTATGGAAAAATAATGACTGGAAGTGTTAAGATGCTCAGAAAGAGGTGTTTCCTATGTGGCCATGGAGGATACTTGCTGGTTCAGAATGTGTAAGGCTCCTGAAACCAGAAACCAGGGAATGGAAACTGGATCCACAGCTAGTTCTCCCTTGATGGACATTGTCTGTTATTGCCATCTTGATTATAGATATGAAAAATGATGTGGTTACGGATACAAATCTGGCACATGGAGGAAGCAATTTTAATTCCCTGTTTCATCACACATTTCCAGTGCTGCCTTGAGGAATTCTCAGTCTTTTGTGCTTTACTTCTCCTTTTGACAAATGATCATTAGAAACCATAGAAATTCCCCATTTTGTGGAGTGTTCTGAAAATAAATGCATAAAATGTGGAAGGTACTCAGACCTTGTGCTAACAGGGACCATACTGAGACATTAGATAGATGGCATTATGCATTAATTTCTGCTCAGCAATGGGCAGGAGGATTCATTTCCCCAATCCTTTTAGCTTTTTACTAGAGTATTGTATTGTCTCAAAAATATGCATTTCTTTCCATCAAGACTTTCTAAGCTAAATGATTCATGGAGGAGGGGAACAAAACCCCATATTTTAATATGATTATAGATAATTCAATTTCCATGCTGGTGATCAGCAATTAATTAGTAGCTGAAAACATTAATCCAGTCTGTGAACCACAAAGCTACAGTCTATTCCAATGACTCCAAGATAGAGCAAACCTTTGGAGCCAGTTTAGTAATATAAGCAGAGCACAAATCTGACCAAAGCGATCTAATGAAAAAGTTCAAGCACGACCCAATGGTCTCTAGAAAGTTAGAATTCCAGAATAATTGAATTCAGAGTAATTTCATCCATTTGTGTGGGCTTCTGTGAAGTGGGAGATGGACAAGAGTTTTATTTCATTCTGGCTCATCTAAAGAAATCTTAGACTTTTCCTTACTGATCAGATTACCTTTAGTTTTCAGTATGACATTTTACAAGAGTTTGTTGGGACTGTCTGCTATTGTTCCTCACGTAATCTTATGGAAATTCTGGGTAGAAGTAAGTACAATGGTTTTACTGCCACGATTGGTACACATTTTCCACACATGATAAATGCAAGTCATTTGCTAAATGTCTGCCAATTACATACTGTAACTTTCCCTTTTATGCAATTATTCATATAAGCTAGAGACTCCAATCAGCACTAGTTCACGAATCTGCCTTTATAACAATTAAACCAGTTGTGGTATTGAAATGAGTTCTTGTATCTTCTACTGGCAGCTACAATTTTGGTTAAAAGGATGGTGAATATAATCTACAACAGTTCCAAAAGGGGGAAGTACTGCAAGCAAATTCCAGCACAGTTTTTTGTCTGGCTATTTGCAAAGTTCCCAGCAACTTCCATATGTCTACCCTGGCTTCCATGTAATAAGTTAATAGTGCAATAATAGCTGATGAACTGGGAGGGAGCAGAGGAAGCAGCAGAGCTGTGCTAAGAATGGAACTATATGCCCTTACAATGATAAACTGATCCCATTCCATTAAATCACAAAGCTGTCTCCACTCTTCTCTTCATCCCACATGAGCGGCTGAAGAAAAAATCATGGAATTGCTATCGCTCACTGCAGCTGTCAGGAAATGATACTAATTAGTTTAATTTGCAATAACACAAGCACTTAACTCTCCAAATAATCTAAGTTAGTAAGTCAGTTTTTATATTATGACAATGACATGTTTAAGAGCCTCTGGAGCAGTGATTTCTTTAACCTCTGACTCAAGTGTCTTACAAAGGAACATGGCAAAACTCTTTGTCCCATGTTACTCCAGTACCTGCTTATGAGGGCAATTACTTGATAGGAAATTGTGGCAGCTTTACTTAAGGTGGAGAAAACCTGACAGCTGTCATATGCTGGTATTTTGCACTNNNNATTTTGCAAGGCAATGTCAAGTAAAGAGATCTTATTCAAGACAAAAATGCCTGTCCTATGGTATTAATTACTATAAGATAATACCAACAAAAGATGGTCAAACTGACTTGTTTTCCTCATTTCATGTCTTTGTGCTGTTTCTGAATTTGGCCATAGTTTCTTATTTGTTTCATTTTCTGGCGTTCACATGCTTGTCTTCTGGTATTGTGTGTGAGTTTCTAATGCTTCTGGCCAAGGCGGAAAATGTTGATGAAACATTTGGAAATACCAGCCAGACTCAAAAAGAAAAAAACCTATCACTGGATTGAAAATAATGAGATTTTTTTAAAAAACACCTATAAATAAGGTTGATTTTGCTTGCTCTCTCTTTAGACCTCTCGTATTTCAGCCTGGACAGTCATAGGAGGTTGTTCAATGTTGTGAAATTCTCTGATATAATCAGCAGCAATTTAATGTAACATTAACATGCTAGCTTTAGAGTTGTAAAGGAAGCAAACCTTGGAAATGAATGGGGCACTTTATACCCCTCCAAGCTCATGTTTCAGGCTCTATGCAAGCCCAAATACTACATTAATTAATGCATTGCCTCTGTTTTTGGTGATTACTTTGCATTTTCTTAATGTGATGATGATGATGGTGTGGAGAAAGAGGAGGAATGGGCATACACTGTTATGGCTGACCTTCATTTTTCAATAGAGACTTAAGTTTTGGAGCAGAATTTTGTACAAAGAGGAAAATTCAGTGGCAAGTTTCCCAATGATGGAATTGTGGAAATTGGTGGCTCCTGAAAACACACAGTAAGCTGATTTAGAAGCCTTGATTATGTTGTCCTTTAAAGGCTTCAATCAGACTTTCAAGATTGGATTTTAAGAGCTTTGTGTAATCAGTACAGTTTCACTGTACAGAATCAATCGCACCCCTCTCAGAATCTCCTCTGCCTCCTGGATTTTATTTCAAGACATCACTTAGAGACATACTCTTCACAGCCTTTACAGTCCAGTGAGCGTCTGAAAAACCTGAATGCTAGGAACAGTGGTAACAGTTTTGAAAGTATATCAGTATAATAAACAGGAAAAAAAAAAGTCTCTGTAATCAGGGAAAAAAAAAAAGAAAACAAAAGCTTATTTACTTAAAGAAAAAATCCTAGAACTCCTTTTTTGTCCTAGTTTCTTCAAACCTCATAATTCAGTTTATCATCTGTCAATAACCAAATGCATGTTTCTCTTTTCCCAAGAGCTGATTAAAGATGTGGTCTCCTCCTGTAATTCATGGCATTCCATTGTGTTTGTTTCTCCTGGAATTTTCAGGCTGAATTACTGTAACTAATATACCACTAACTCTGTACTGCAAAAGCCCTGACCTTTTGAATCTCTCCTTCGTAGCAGAAAATTGGCATAGAAAATTTCAACACAATAAATGCTTTTAACGTTTTACTTTATCTTGATCCAGAAATACATATACACCATTTAATTAAGTTAGTTTGCCACCAGTATCAGGTTGGGTTAGAGAGTTCTGAAGATGAGGAGATAGGAAAAGACGAACTCTTCCATTTGCAGTGGATTAGCAATAACCAGGAAAAGACCAAAAACATAATCCTTTTGGCCTCACCCTGAAATGGGACCATACAGTTAACTCGTGTACAAGTACCAATACACACACTGATCACAAGTCCTCCCAGAAATCCCTTCCTTTTTGGAAATACTCAGGTTTTCATGTCTGCTTCAGAAAGTTGGAGAAAAGTTTTGTAGCTGAAGAAATGATTATCTGAAACATGGGTCTGCTTAGTCCTTGAATTCAAATCATGGCATTAGCTCATTAGACCCTGCATGAATTGAGAAAGTATTCCAAATGACAGGTACAAAATATCTTTGCCAGGCAAACAGATACCATCTTCTTGTGGTCATTGGTACCATGTCAAGACTTCTGTTTATGGCGGAGCCTAGGCAACACAGTGTTGCATGATATGAAAAGGCGGTAGGGCAGGTTTGCAGAGAAAAGAATGTCTGTGGTAATTGGAGGCTTACAAAATGACTGTTATCTGGGGATGCTTATGTGTTGGTTGAATCAGTTTAGGAAGTCAATGTTGCTGTTGAGCCTGCTTTCTTTTTCTAATGTTGTGAGGCAAATGTTGGTATTTTTCAGGCTGTAGTACGTTGCTTTTGCAGACACATCCCACACTGAGACAAAAGCAATAAGCTTTTGAACAGGGTGGCAAAAAAACAAAAAGTGAAATTACCCTTGGACAGGGACTTCTGTGCTCCCTGGGTAGCTTTTTTCAGGCAAAATGACATATTTTCCTGTGAGTTTTGGCTAGGCTGCACGCATGGTGTATAGAGGAATAGACAAATGACTTGAACCTCCGTATGAAAAAGCAATAGCCAGATTATGCTAGCTCTCTGTGGTGGTATGGAACCGCAGGATTCCTTGGAAGAGTAAAACCTTGCTCAGCATGTGAAATGGCAACTTCGAACTAAAGGTGAGTTGCTGCTGGAGGACCTCGCTGCACAGGACCAGGAATAACAACATGCTACATTTTTTCCTAAAGGAGTAGTTTCTGACACCTTCCTCTTTAAGTTGGAGCTAGTAATTTCAGGTACTAATATGGATAGGACAGCTTGCTAGTTTTCCCCCACGCTTTTTCTTGTCCATTGCTGCTGATCCTTGTCCTCAATATACCTGTTTTCCAGTGGCAACTTCAGTGTTACAAAATATTTAGCTTTTTGATGCTAGATCAAATAAAACACCCAGAGCCACTTTACAGCTAGACTAGATGAATTCCTGTACAGATGGATGTTATGAAATTAAACAGACAAATCACTCAATCAAAAATATTAAGATTGTTGTTCCACAACACAAATTCACTCTTTAAATGCAGGATTTTAAGAAATCTACATTAAGCAGAGTTAAGTATTTAAGGGAAAAACTTTTTGTAGCCTTTGCAATGTTTGTACGTTTAGTTAGAATCAAAGTGAAAAGTAGATTTTTTTAATGAGTCTGCTCTCTGAGGACAGCAACATAGCTGAATTGAAATGCCCACATTCTTTCTGCTGTTTTTTTTTTTTAAATAGGTTGTTACTTTCTAAACCCACGATGAGAAATATCTTTTCCTGAAGTGTGTAATTACCTTCTGTCGCTCTCAAATCTCTGGTTTCTAAGCTCATTTAATAATAGTGAACAGATGAGCAAAAGTTACAAATGAAGGTACTATCAATTTGATACTCAGCACATAAATACCTATAATGATAGTGCACTTGTCAGCATCCATTGTTTCCAGTTCTGCCCATTTTCTTTTTCTACAGGGAGTACCATCCTCTTGTGCAGAAAGTAAGAGGCAAACAGAGATTTCAGGCCAGGCAAAAAGGACCCCAAGAATTAGAGAGTGTGTATAATGGTCTCTGTGTTCCCCAAGGTTTTAGATTGCTGAATCGAAAAGTTTTAACTTAGAGATTCACATCTGCACAGACCCAAGTCAAATTGGGACTGATTTGCCTACTAACATGAAGCGTATTGAAAGAGTGAATCAGGGAAAAAGGTACAGGCTTACTGCTAGTTTGTCAAAAGCACAAGCTCGTTTTGTAGGTCACGTTCCACTTAACCTATTTCTTATGTAAATGGACACAACAATGAGGAGATGTTCAGAGAAGTGCAGCAGAAATCTCTGAAAGGATGACTATGGGGAGATTCATGGACAGCATTATTTTGTATGGGAAGGAGGGAGGGAAAGGATATAAGTCTAAGGGTATAAAACAAAGAATGCCTCATTATCTCCCATACAGATATTTTGACCTATGACTATTGCCTTGTTCTTGCTACCTCTCAAAGCTTCCTGGCAGCCACCACACAGTCATAACAAGCATTTAATTGCAAATATTAGAATAGTGGTTGTGCTCTAGTGGACTGTTCTTCTGGTAGCTGTGGGCATGTTTGGCTTGCTGAGTAGGTGCCATTACAAATTAGAAAGTTGCATGGGCCTGTGGAGTATTTCAGTATGCCCAGTATGCATGCAGGGCTGGTGAAACGCTGTGGTGGAAGGAACCATGCTGCATGCTGCCTTGCACGTTATATGTAGGTGGAGCGATTTAGCCAATAGATTGTCTTGGAAGGTTCTGTCAGAGGGCAAGAGCTCCCATTTCCCATTTCAAGTGTCTTGGTCTATAGAGGCAGGCCTGGTGAGTATTTTGGCCTCTCATGTCACCCTGGGAGTGCTGTACAGCTTTGGGGTATTTCTCATTTTCAGACATGCTGAATTTGCATCCATATCCTACAGTCTGTTCTAAGAGGACGCCATAACTCGTGCTCCGGAGTTTGCTGGAAGTGAAGGGATGTCACAGACCCAAACTTACTTCGCTCATACGCTTCAGATCTGGTGGGTTTTGTGACAGAGGGACTGTGGCGCACACATATGGGTCAATTCAAACATGCCTGGACCCTGCCACATCCTAGGCCAACCTTGCTAGAAGTACTTCTTGTGCCAGATGTCAGATCTCCCTACATCCAGTAAGGATATGAGGTGGGCCAGGCAGGGCAGAGTTATTGGCTGCAATTCTAGTAGAAATGCATGGGCCGTGTGGGTATATGCAAGCACACACATCATTTTTCCTGTTGATTCTCTGTTTTCTTCAACCTTTCACTTCAAATGAAGACAGGATCTGAATCTGCTATTTCACAGATCTAGCACTGCTACTTTTTTGCAGGTATATCACCACTTTGTGCTCTGCTTTTAATATATTCATTTATTTGCATTTTAAATGGAAAAAAAATCACCACCGTTCCATGTAACGTTTGAAACATCACTATGTACAGCACAGGCTTCTCCAAATGGGTTGCACTGATGTTGCCCTGAGAAAGCACAGTACAGATGGGACAAGGCTAGGCTGTGACGGTTTTTATGAGCAGTGGGAAAATCTCCTCAGGGCAATCATTTGCTTTGCTACACACAGACATTCCAGGGCAGAGTCAACAGCAGTGTGTAAAATACCTTCCTCCAGAATACATCCTTGTTGTTGGGATGTAAAATGTAGGGCTTCATCAGTGCTATATAGGCAGTGCTCCCATAAAAAATATTTATGCAGCGCTCCATTGTTTGTTTGTTTCTATGGGAGATACCCCATGTATCTTAACTCTGAAAGGAAACCCAGATTGTCTTGGGTTGTTTGCCCTATTGTATTTTACAGAATTGAAGGTACAGTCAGTGGAATCTGAGACATATGTAAAACCCACAAAAGAAAATATTCTGAAGGCAATGTGGAATTAACCTCTGAAATACACCACTGCACAATATTATTGGGCCTCTTCTTTTTTTATTAGACAATTTTATCTATCAAAGTCAGGCTGGGGAAACAGTTTTTAAACTGATGAAAATTGTGAGACCAGAATTTTTGTTAATAACCAAGGTAGGTACTGCCTGGCAGGTGTCATACTAATGTTTCTGAAGATGTAATTTACTTTTTACTTTTCACTTGCTTTTAGTAATAGCTCCTTAAAATGTTTGCTAAACTGCCAAAACTGGCGGTTAGAAAAGGACATGCCTGCCTTCTGATTGAACCTGATCTTTCCGTTGAAACCTGCCCCAGTTCTATCTCTATCATTTCTTTGGGTATCAGAACTTCAAGCTTGTGATTTCTGTTGTAGGGTTAAAGAGGGGTGTCTCAAAGAATCAGGTTGTGAATAAAACCTGGAATTTTGGTAAGAGTATGGAGCACAAAGACAAGCCCTGCCCAGCAGCAGTTCTGCTCGAGCCCTTGCTTCTGCTCCTTCACTATGAGGGTTCCTATGTGTGTGAGTGCACACATGTCCGTGTGCATGCCTGCACCTCTGCAGGAAAGTGAAGCTATTATGTTCTTCATTCACTGTATCCTACCAATTTTAATTCAATTTCATGAGGTGCGCAAGACCCTGACATGTGGATAATAAACTGTAAGCTACATTCACAAAAGAGCAAGAGGAATAGCAGGCTTTTTCTGGTTTATTTTGTCTTTTGTATCTTCTTTCCTTTTCCTTTTGTTCAGATCAAGGGTTTTTTTGGTAAAAACATTCTCTGCTTTTTTTGTGTTAGTTGTATAAGAGAACAAGCTCTTTGGCCACTCCTGTGAGTTGGAGTGAAGGTTAAAAACAAATACTCTATTCACCTAATTTGATAAAGCCTTTTTTCCATATCTGTTAGGATTATCATCCATGTCTGATTAGTCTGTTGGGACTAGGTCCAAACTCAGGGCTTCGTCATCCAATCCAAACACAGCCCAGGTGGTAAATTCCCGGTCCCAAGGCCCAAAAGCCACAGACTGTGAGTCCTTGCTGCTATGCAAATATTCCTCATTGATCCTCTGTTTCCCTCCATACCCTTTCATTGCAAGTTTTGACCAGGAGCAAAATGCTGTCATGAGCTCTATCAGAAGGATTTCTCATTTGGCATCTGTCCCTGCTGGTTAGTCCAGCAGCACCACTGGGCTCGGCTCACAGTGTGAAAAAGGCAGTAGAGCTACATGATTCTTTGTGCATTGAGCCATTCCTGCAGCAGACAGGATAAACGACAGTGCTTAACTTCAATTCAGATGTAATGTATGGGACTACACACTCTGAGACTAGATGAAATAAAGGAATGGGTTATGGGTTTTTATTGATCGAATAGATGTTCAATCAATATAAACCTGAGGCCAGATTTGTGTTGTAACTGAGCCCAGTGATTAGTATCACAACTGTGAATGCCACAATCAAATTCTCACTCATTTTATACAGTACTTGAAAATAACTTGCAAAACCACAAGGTGATATTACCTTTCTATAGATCTTTCTTCTTATTAGTTTTTAGTTTTAATTATATTCCTACTTGTTCTATACCTCTCCCAGGCCTGCCTTCCCTGTCTCACAAACACATGTGTACAAACGATGTACACAATATATTGAAAGGACCCAGAGGTGCTTTGCAAATTGTGGACCTGATTCTGTCTTTTAAGCTGTTACCTTTTCACCTGTGAAGGAGTGTGACGCGCCAGCTAAGCCATCTGTCAGGCTGTGTCACATAACTGCAGCAGTTCAAGGCATTTGAAAGCAAAAGAAAATTTAGTGCTTTAGATCTTGATGTCCTTCTCTTGCAAGAAAGGGTCTTCTCCATCCCCATTGTAGAAATGTGCCTAAAGAGACTGTTAGAGTTAGCGGCCTTCATATGTATGTATGCATGGGATGCCAAGTTAAAAAAAAACTGTGAAAAAGGATTGGAAAAGTCATCTGTTTCAATGACCTTCCAATTCTGCTGTACTGGTACTCCAGAGGACATTGCTGTCAATGGCATTTACATCTAGGAACTGAAGGGTGTATATGGCCATGAGGTAAGGACATTCATCTACTTAAAATTGTTAGTTGACTCAGTTCCCCCAGTTCCTTTTTGCAAGAGAGGAATATTGTTTTCTCAGAGCATTTGTAAGACCTAGCTTTTGTTTTCCTCAACATGTAAGTGCATAAGAGCCAACTGTCAGGGTTCATCATGGTCTTTCAAAGGCAGCAAGAGGCAGCATTACAATTAACAATTGACCAGCTGTTCGATGATAAACACAAATCAGTCCAAATGACGGTGGGGAGTGCAGGACAAGACCGTCCTGACTGCATTGCATGACACAGAGACATGTCCCAGGCTGGCGGATGCTCAGCGAGGACAAAAGCCTCATCTTTCCCCTGGTAAAACTGTTGCCAGGTGCTAGCCTACAAAATGTGCAAGTTGATTTTCCATCTTTCAGAAAGGAAGTACGAGACGTAGAATTATGTTTTACGGGCAGTTTCAGCAGTGAATTAAATCTGTTTCTACTGATGTATTTGATTTTTCTTTTAATTATCCCACAGTTCTTATGTTACATAACCCTGCCTCCTGTGCCACAACAGATTCCTAATATGGTCTTTTAGATAATTTTTTCAGAAATACTGTTTATTACTTGTAAAGAAACCAATCAACACATCTTTTGGGGTGAAAAAACCAAACTCATTGTACAAGTCCAGGTAAAGGTTGCTTTGTAACAACGACCAGATTTTGCCAACTGAAGCTTGTGTGTGTCCAGTATATCTGAAAAGAACAGTTCTTGCTATTCAGAATTTGTACTTTGACGTTCCGGTTTAGACAGGAAAAAAATTGAGTTTGAGCTTTCTTTGAAAAAGCTCTTCAAATATGGTTTATCAACTAGGAAAGCACTCAGCTATCATTTGAGTTTATAAGGTTGGTGCAAGTTTGCATATCAATAAATAATAATACATCTGCCATTGAGGTCTTGTTCCTGGGAGCTGGAGTGGAAGAGCATATACTGTAACCTCTGCAGTTTTGCTTCTGCCTGAGGCAAGATCCTGGCTCCATGGAAAGCAGTGGCAACTCTTGCATGAGTTTAGCAACACAGGATTTCTTCTCAGATTTTCAGTATTGTAGCGGGCATCACAAACCACTGACCAAAGTCTGGCTCAGCCTCCATAGCATTTACAACTGTTATCTATTGGGCTGAAGTTCCAGTGCTCGCATTACCAAAAAAAATCCTTCAGTTAGATTTATTAACACTGGGGCTAAAGATAGATCATACGGTGCCTTTCCACCCAAGCAGAACATGCATATGCACAAGTACTCCACATCTCACCTAGTCTAAGGCGCTGGATGAGTGGGAAAGAACACATTGCTTCCAGAACACCAAAACCTCATTTTTAATTTTACTCTAATTTCTTTCCACAGTTTAGAGCTAGATTAATAATTGCCAGTGCACTGAGAGGCCTTAGTGGCCCTGCTCAGCCTCACCTGGGGCTTCCCCTTACATGCCCTGCCCATGGGCCCAGGGCTCTATTTAAGCTCAGCCCTGGCTAGCCCATGCTGCTTCTTGAAATTAGTAAGTTTTGTGAATAAGGAAACAAACAATCTACCCAAGAAAAGAAGCACTTCAGGTCAGACTAAAAGATTTTTGTGGTGGCTAAAGAAATAGAATAAAATTTTGGAGAAGGTTAATCTAATATGTTCCAAATATATGTATTGGAATCAAAGGGTAAATATTTTGGGGTTGGTTTTTGGTCTGGTTTATTTGGTGCTTTATTTTATTTTATTTTATTTTATTTTATTTGGAGCTATTGGCCTCATTTTTAAACCATTTGGTTTTTAATTTGGTTGCATTTTAAGTGAAAAAAACCATGATCAGAATGAAAAGTATTTTCTGGAAAATGTTGTGAAGAAACAGGTGTGTCTAGAATGGCATTTGTCCCGAAATATCTCATCTGCTGGGGGAAAATGGGGAAAAAGCAGGTAGTGCAAAGATCTCTACCTTCCCCATTGTTTCTGTCTACAGCAGGAGCTGTATGGAAACTTGATGGCTCCTGACCCTCACACTGCAGCTTGCTATCTTCTCTTTTTGGGAAATTATTTAACTGAATGCTAGATTCAGCCTACTTCTTTACAAGTTCAAGAATATAGTGTATTATACATGCTGAGTAATGGGTTCTGTATGTGTGTTTTAGCTCCTGGTGCTCTTCTAACTTCTTCATACTGTTGCTTGTCAGAACAGTACTTTGTAGCATCCTCATCTGCTGTTTTTAATAATCTTCTTGGCTGACCATCCTGAACTTTTTCCACTAGCAACCAAGTATTTGCTAAAGACCCACTCAGAATGAAAGGGAGATGAGATTAGAAATGCAGTTCATATGAAATTAGAAATTAAATGCACTTATGGTTTCACTTGAAGTAAGTAGATTTCCATTTTTCACATGAAACTGCTTTAGCTGATGGTGTTCTTAAAATATACAACTAACATAAAACCAAAGTAGTTACAAGAAATAAATTTCTCACAAAGAATGCCAGCCTACAGAAATATTACAATGAGCTAGAGCATGGGGTTTTTTAATCACAAATACCCCAAACAGCATGCAATTGCCTTGTTTTTGTACAATGCTTATTACTAATGCACTGTCAGTAGAAAAAAAATCCAAATTTCTAAAAATCATTTTGAATAATTAATTATAGCCACCTATTTAAACTCAATGTCTCTAAACCCTAAGGCAGCAGGATCTGCAAGAGAATAAATCACTAAAAACAATAGCATCCATCTAAAGTCAAGGTGAACATCAGCTGGAAACTAGCAAATGCTGATGAGTTTATCCAAGACTTGTAGCCTGGCCAGTGGCACAAACCCAAAAACTGATGATGTCTTCGAGGCAGGTACCTCAGTGAGGCAGCTCTGTCTGAATGGTAGCTGAGTGGCTTCCTTTGTTACCCTACTGAATATCCCAGGGCAATAAAACCCAGCATGACTATTGAAGAGTTGCCCTTTGGAAGTCTTGGATCCTAGGCTTGGCTCCTCTGTTCTTCCAGGCTTTCTGAGTTTATTCATAGCTGAACATTATTCCTCTTGCTGTAGATACTGGTAAACAAGTTGGAGATTCTTCACTGTGTGTAAGGCCTTGCTTTTTTTTTTTTTTTTTTTTTTTTNTTACCTGATTTTTCATTTTTGTTGCACTGATAATCTTTGGTGGGTTTGGATTTTATGACCTGAAGGAACACAGCAGTAAATGTGCCTGCCTGGCAAAGTTTGCTTAAAACCTTTCCTCTTTGATATTAGCTGCTGATTTTGCCTGTGCGGGATGGGCTGCATTGTTTTGTTGATGTGGTGATACTGACAGCTCATTAACTCCTTTGATTTAGTAACAACGAAAGTAGTTTTATATGAGGCAGAAATAACCTGGTGTGAGTTTAGGAGGCCTGATAAGAGTAACCCAAAGAACAACAGAAGACAGAAAGATTGGGCAAAACTTTTTTTTAGTGTTGCTTATTGCAAATTCTAGTTGACTTTATCAACAAGATTGTTTTAATTTGTATCATGCTGAACAAATATCAGACTTCAGAAACAGAATAGGTGAGAAGGGAATCATCTGAAGGCTTATTCAATGTTTGAACATTCTCTACAGCAATAATTGTCAGGGTAGAAAAGGAAAGACTTATGACTGTATTTATTATGGATAAACCTTCAGTAAATTGGTCCTTAAAATAATTGAATGGCGAAGGGTTAGCACATTTTAGCTTAGTTACTTGTGTAACAGCACAGAAACCTACTCCTGATGCAACTGTAGAAATGGGACTTTTGCCATTGATATGTGTAAGATTCAGCCCTGTTTCTGAAGCTTCTTTCCCACATTGAGTTGATTATTGATTCAGACCAGGTGATGAGCCAAATGAAGTTTTAAAATATTTTAAATGTGTGAAAGAAGAGATAATAAGCACATACTATTTTTCCTAGGGAATTTCTAGATGTTACACATTTTGTTGGTCTCTTTTAATAGTAATCCAAGTATTTGTGTCCCAACAGACAGTTCAAAATGATTCTAAATACAGAAAGTTTGCAGATCATTCAAAATCAAATGAAAAACTGAGAGTCTGGATTCTGCCTTGCATTTTGGAAATGTTTTCCCAGATTGGGAAGCAGCCTGGTCTGGAAGAATGCACAGCACACGGAATCAGGAATGACTGGGGAACCTGCCAGTGACTGGCTGGGTAGCCTTGGGCAGTCATTCAGCTCCTTGCCTCACTTCCCCCTCACACAAAGTGAGGCCCAGTGCATGTGGAGGGTGGGAAACTGGGGAGCAGCAGGGCAGGATCCCTGTCTTTCTCAAGCCTGCCTTCATGCAGAACAGAAATGTGACTGTTCTGCAGGCACTTGGCTCCTCCTTACTTTGGGAAAGGGCAAGAGCTGTCTTGGCAGGTTCAGTGTTAAGACTTTACAATTGTCAGCCGCCAGATCCTTACAGATCTCTCTAAGATTGCTAAGTGGGTCAGGCTTGTTTCCTTTTACAGATGCAGAAAATAAAAGGTGATTTGAGCGGTTCTCAGTTGTGCTTTTGTGTCTTAGGAGGATGTGTCTGGCAGAAGATTAGTCAGATTTGTTCTCCTGTATCAATAATATACTTCTGAAAACCCCACCCAAGAGAACTCTCTGTAGACAGAGAACTGGAGCAAAACGAAATCTGTAGCCCAAGCCTCTGAGTAGCCAGGCTGTGCACTAACCATTAGACCATCTCTTTAAAACAGGAGCTAATGAGTCTTGAGCTCCACCAGACATTAATAAGTAAGTGCTCATGTGGAAGTTGTCAAATAGCAATACTACATCCCAGAGGATAAGTTCTGTTATTTGTTATGTAGCTTCAGCCCTACTAAGCCTTAACCCACATCCGGCGAAACTGTTGCCAGACCACTCTGGCTTTTGTTGTGTGGGGCAGATATAACCCTTCATATCACTGCAGAGTCTGGGTCATTCTTGGTATCTTAAGGCCAGATTTCAGCCGGTGTGGGCTTACTAACTTCAGTGGCTCGGGCTGGAGCGTGGAAGAATAGGTCCAGACTTGCATGTGCAGAATGCACTTCATCTGCTTTTAAAACATTGGAAGGAAAAATGTGTCTTATGTACTGTTCCTAGTTCTTAGCAAATCCTCTGTCTTTACTGGGAATCTATGTGCTTTTAAGTATCTGAGGGTTACCTGTTAGCACTTCCTATTTCCAACCCCCTCCTCTTCCATCAAATTTTGGAATCCTTCCAGTGGACCATAAAACAGAATGGGGAATGAGTTAGCCTGCCAGTTAATAATCTAGATTCACTGAATGGGATGAGGACCCTTAGCAAATCTTCTCCAGCGTTTGCAATCAGACCCTGAAAAGGCACACTAATCTGTCTCTTCTGTTATGTCAGCCTTTGCTTTTGGCCACTGGAAGTGCAATTGGGAAGCTGTGCCTGCATCAGCTGCTTAGATATTGTAAGTCATGTATAATTTACTGTCCCTGATTTGCTGTGCTTTACTGTATCATCAGTCAGTGCAGTTTCTCTTCCTACTGAAGGTTTCTTTACCTTTCTGTTGTCTATATAAGCACTGACTTGCTGTCACCACTAAAAACATGGAGAGGAAAAGCCTAAGGCACAGACAGAAGTGGTCTTCTCTCTGGTCTGTCTAAACAGATGCAGGTTCAAAAGCAGATATTGAGTGTCTTTCTGAGTCTGAATATTAGTTATGGCTTTTTGCCTTGTAATATCTGTTTTTTTAAACTAGGTTCTGCTCACAGCATTGTAACTGAGCTAGCTTCATGAGAAGATTCTCTTTATAACTCCTGGTGAAATGAGCGTGAAGCATGTAACCCCAAATCCTAAGCATTATTCTTCACTTTATTTTAATGGAACTGTGCTAATTTCTGCTATCAGAGAGGCTGTGTCTTAAAACTTGGGATGAAATCCTGATACTGTTGAAAACAAATGGAAGTTTTGTCACTGATTTGAGTTGGACTAGGAGTTTACCCTTAAAAGAATGCGATACTTAGAATGGTATTGTGGTTTAAGCCCAGCTGGTAACAAAGCACCACGAAGCCGCTTGCTCACTCCTCCCCGCCGGCCCTGGTGGGATGAGGAGAAAATATAAAGAAAAGCTTGTGGGTTGAGACAAGGACAGGGAGCGATCACTCTCCACTTATGGTCACAGGCAAAAGTCAGTCTTGACTTGGGGAAGAAACAAAATCAATTTCATTTACTAGGAAGGAAAACCAAACCTCAGAACACCTTCCCCCCAGCCCTCCCGCCTTCCCGGCTCAACTCCATTCCTGGTTCTCTCTCCCTCCTCCCCCCGGCAGCACAGGGGAACAGGGGATGGGGGTTGAGTCAGCTCGCCACACATCGTCTCTGCTACTCCTTCCTCCTCAGGGGGAGGACTCCTCACTCGTCCCCTGCTCCAACGTGGTTCCTTTCCGCAGGCTTCAGTTCTTCCTGAACTTCCCTGGAGTGGGTCCTTTCCGCGGGCTTCACTTCTTCCCGAACTTCCCTGGCGTGGGTCCTTTCTGCGGGCTGCTCTCCAGTCTCACACTGCTCCAGCGTGGTTTTTACCATGGAGTTACGGCCATCTTCGGGAGCCTCCGCTGCCCCACTCCCCTCCCTGGGCTGCAGGGGGACAGCCTGCCTTCTCACCACGGGCTGCAGGGCCATCAGCCTNCATTGATGGGCTCGGCCTGGGCCAGAGGCGGGTCCAACTTGGAGCTGGGGGAGCTTCCAGCAGCTTCTTACAGGAGCCACCTCTGCGGCCCCTCCCATGCTACAAAAATGCCACCACACAAACCCAAAAGATATATCCAGGAGGAATAATAGATCAAAAATCTGAGTTAATTTTAGAATGGCTCAGTTTACATAAAAGATCTGATTATGTGATTGCCGGCGATTATCTGAATGGTGAGAGCATTGATTGAGGATTGAAGACCAATGAGGCCTTTTTCTTGTCTGTTTGATAGAAAAGAGAAGTTTTGGGGTTCTACCTGTGTTCACTAAACTATTAAAGTGGGTATGTTGGTAGATAGATTTTCACTAAAATGTTACACCATTGATTGCCACTTTGCTGTACCTGAGAAAGGACAGAAGTTGTCATGACACAGAGAATTAAATATTGATAGCACAACACAGAGCAAAATTCTGATTTCATCTGCTCTGGTACAACTGTACAGAAGCACATCACAGCAACTTTGAGTGGCCATTTTTGTTCATTTTCAGCTGGCTTATATGCATTGCACGGTACTGCCCATTCTTACAGCACTGTGCAGGTGCCTGGAATTCAAAAAGCCTGAGCTGATGTTTGACTTATGCTACTCCATCTTTCTCATGCAAGACTGACAGGAGCAATGTCTATACCGGTGTATCAGAAGGGTACTGTCACTGAGGCTAGCTTGCCCACAAGTCTCCATTGACACTGTCTTCCCTACCAAAACAAGGTAGCCTCATGTGAATTGCCTTTTGGTGTTGAAGTCTGGCCTGGACCAACTCTTGAGGTAATGCCCAAGAGCTGTTTCAGATAGTGCCAGCTGGCTTAGGCCAAAACCATGCCAAGAATCGGTCTTAATCTCTGGTGGCACAAGCCATTGTGTTATGGGGCCCAGGAATGTTCCGAAAACTACGAGGTATTTACTAGTATTGATGGATCCCAAGCTGGTACAGAATTTGCCTTGATAAATGTATATTAAAAATGTTGAAAGAGTATTTAAAAACTTTCAAATGTGTCAACAAATGTAGTTTTTATTGCAGTGGAGATGCACGAGTGTAGCAGGAATGTCAAAATATGGTAGTGTTGAGACAATGCAGAAAGTAAAAACAGTGAGAGCTTTCCTGGCACTCCAGAACTCAAATGAGTATCGAAGCTTTTACCAGCTGAGCTGATGTTAGGAATAACTAAATGTGCCGCTTTGTCATGGCTATGCGGTGCCTTCACAGGAGGGGCTTTGTGCTCTTTTCCTAAATGACAGGAAAAATAGAACGGAGAAGGAAGGATATGCAATTTGGGAAGGACTTGTAGTGCAACTTAATTTTTTTTTTTCCCTTGAAATTTTGAATGTTTCATACTTTTAGCTTCCTGTTGTGATTTGAAATGGCAATTGGTTTTTGTTATCCTAAAATAGGAAGACATTTTCTCCCCAGCTCTAAGCAAACTATTGCAACAAACCTCTGAACACAACATTGCCGACAGGCCAAAAGTAATTCTGCAGCCCACCAGAAGGCCTAGAAAAGACTTAGTGGTGCAGAAAAAGTTGACTTTAATTCACAAGAAAAGAAAAAGTTTGCATGACTTTAGAAGTGATGAAAGATAGCTGAATAAAGGCTCAAGGAGTTGTGACTAGTGAGGGAAGTGGGTGGACAGATCCCTGTATACAATAGTGCTATGAGATGTGAAATTGCTAAAATAGCCCCTGCCTAATGTAATCACCTTTCAAAGAATATTTGAGAGGCATTTTGTCAGTCAAATATAAACAAAGACTATGTTTGAAATTCAAAACTTTTCCAAAGTAATTTTTCTTTCAAAGGCTGTTTCCCCTGCTTGTACTCATTCTAGTGCTTTGAAAAGACATCTTTTTAGAGGATAAGCTATTTTTAGTTGTTTATAAAAAAAAAAAAAAAACAAAAAACAAACCCACCAACAAAAACCTTTTACAAAGCAATAAGGAAAACCAAATGCATCTTCCAACAACTCCACTTTTCTAGGCGCAATAGCAAGCACAATAGAAACTGCATAAAAGCAGCTAGCATTACCCAAGAACTTTTAGGAAATGCTGGCACTATTTCTAGAGCAGAGATCTCATGAGAATGTAGAGAGAACAGTATGCTATGGTACCAATAATTATACAAAAAGACTGTATCAGGACAGTAATTTCAGATCTTATAATGATTTCTCATTCTAAAACATTCCAGATCGCATTACAAACTAGTTGTGTGACCCCTTAGCTGTCCCTGTGCAAGGCTCCCGTTGGCTTCAGAGGCAGTGCTGTGTTCAGGCTGACATGGGATCATGACCTTGACCCAAAGACAAATTACTCACTGTGGTCACTTCAACTCGTGCTGAACAGGAACTACTGAAAGGAAGGGAAGCAAACTGCCTAATGTTGTCTTTATTAGCTGTTGCTTAAGGCAGGAAATTATAAAAACCCACCTCTTATTGCAATTAAAATTGTGTTGGGAATTGAATTACGGAGGACTAAGTCGGTAGCATTGAGACAGGGTCCTGAATACAGTTACATCTAGGGTATCTCAGGTATCCCCCAGTCTCTTATAATCACCTCCTCCATTTTGCATCTTGAACACTGAAGTTCACGAACACCAGGAATAGTGACATGTGGTTTCTTGTGGCTTTGTGTCTGGTGGCTGACTATGAGCCATGACAAAGAGTTTCTTTGCTGTAGGTGGTGTGTTTATACCTGCTTTACTCCTCAGTCAATTTTCTCTTGTCTAATAAGATGGTTTGTCTTGCAGCTTTTCTGAAGGCAGGTTGCAGGAGGGAGAGTACTGAGGGGACTGCCCCCCTCCACCCATCTCCCAAGCGCTCATTACTGACAGGAATTTACTGATCTCTCACCTCTGTCACAGTTCGTCAGGTCTCCCTTGTAACTTTTAAACCATGGCTTGTTTCAACCATCAGCCACAAGTTTTTAGAGGGAGTTGTGAATGTATCATGACTGTGTATGATTTGATTTATAGGAAACTGGGGGGCGTGGGGTGTGGAAGTTGCTAGTGCTATTTGGAGGCTTTGGTGGAAATTATCTCAAAAGGAAACATGTTAATTCATGGGCACTAGCGTAGTTTTTCTTGGTTGCAGTGTGAATCACCAAAAGATTTAAAAACAAATATATGCCCTTGTATATTCTACCCTTTTTATGCTTGGAGATTAAAAAAAATGTAGGAGTCTTGTTCCAAGGACACCTCTGGGAGGGCACACAGCCCAGATCTCCTCAGACCCTCTACCGTCTTGCTGAAAAATCCTTGATTGTACAGAACTGGGGGGCAGGGGGCTGACTTGTGAGCTACCAGTGGCCCCCACTGACACCTTCAAGAGAAAACTCACTCCACTGCCAGTTGAGGGCCTTACCCTGCTACATGTGTCCACTCAAATGGTGAGCTGCAGCCTAGGCCTAGTCTTCAAGAACTCAGGGAAATGAGTTGCACATTATCTATCAGTCATGAATATAGGAAAGAGGAATCCAGCCTGGCAGTTGCACGGTAACTTTCCACGCCTGGTTTCCCATGAAGCGTACCTCCTATATTTCTTCTTTATTAGCTGTTGTTTCTAATTTTTGTGAAGGGATCAGGGAGCTTGTGTTAGCCGCAGTGAGTAAACTGTCTTGGTGTAAAGGAGGAAATTGTTAAGAGGGAGGGGCTGCTACATTGCGTGGGTTACTTAATTGTCTTATTCGAACATATATTAATATAAATAGACCTCAAGCTTCCTCTCCTCTCTTTTTCCAAGCTGAAAGACATCCAAGGCCATAATAAAACCGAGGGCTGTTGGGTGTCGGAGAGGGGCGGTGCGTGGGCCCGGGGTGCAGCCCGGGGGCCCGGGCTGGCCCTCCACTGTGCTCCCCCGTTTGCTTTGTGGGAGCGGGCGGACACTTGGGGCTCGGCGGGCTGTTGCTGTCGAAGCTTTCGACGGCGGTGTAAATCCGTGGGCACGGGCTCCGGGCGAGCCCATAAAAGCGGGGCCATATGATCAAGGTGGAAACGGAGAAAGTGATTTAGTTGGTTCTCCCTGTCAGCAACCCCCCCTCCCCGCCCCCGCCCGGCTCTCGGCTCCTCCCGGCGCTAAGGGGCCTGAGACCTGGAGGGGGCGGTGGGCGGCAGCCGCTGTGCCGCTCGGGGACCGGCCGCGGCCCCCCCGAGCCCTGCGGGGCCAGAAGGTAGCGGGCAGCAAGCCGGGCTTCTGCCGGGCCCCCGCCGGCGTGCGGGGGCAGCTGGAGGTCTGGTTTCGTTCGTCCGCTTACGACGAGTCTGCAAATATTTGTTTGTCTGTGGTCGCCCCAGAGGCATATGTGCCGGGAGGGGCTCCCAGGGCGCTCCGTTCCCAGCCTCGGCGGGTCTTGGGAAGCCTGCGGGGGGGCTCCCGTCCCCGCTGTGCGCCCGGGACCGCTTCCCCGCCCGAGCGGCGGGACGGAGCTCGGCGCCCCGCGGCGGGGCCCGCGGCTGTGGGCTTCGGTGGCCGCTGACGCCTCGGGGCTCCTGGTTGCCAGGCAAGGGTAGCGAGGATGGACGGAGGGCGCGCCCGCCCCGGTGCCAGCTCTCGGGCAGGCGCGTAGCTGCTGCCGGGCTCCCTGCCGCAGGCACAACCGGGGCCCGGCGAGCTCCGGCGTGGGGAGGGAGAGCGCAAACGGCAACGGGGGCGAGGAAGAGTGGGCCCGGGCGGGTTGTGTAGAGGAGACATCCGTGCCTCCGTCTTCCTTGAAGCCAGACTGGACGCGCGGTCCCCACGCCCCGTTCTCTAGCTGGTACAGCTGCACGTCCTGCAGATGGGAGGAAAACACCCGGCGGTGAAAACCCGGGACAACCGCCTCCATTTGTAGGTGTGCAGATGCCACCGTAAGCTGCCAGAGAGACCCCGAGTGGGGTGAGAAGGCCGAGGGCAAACGAAAGGACGGGGTTAGCAATGCTGTTCGCACCCTCCCGTCCAGTTGCCAGGACCGGCCTTTGCAGCGAGAGTCGATACGCTGTTATTGTGGCGGCAGCGTTTCGCGAACACGACGCGGGGAGTCCGGGAGAGTGGGAGGGCCCCGCGTAGTTGGCAGGGTCGGGCCGCCGGCCTGACGGTGCTTCGCCTCGGTCGTCCGCATCTGCGGAGTGCCGGGGAGAGGCCGCCTCGGTGCTCGGGCTCAGCCCTCCAGCTCGGAGGCCTCTGTCGAACACAGGCGGTGCCTATTTGCGGGGGCTGCCCTCGGCTCCCTCGCCGGGGCCGGGGCCGGGGCCGGAGCCTCTGCCGTGGCCCTGCGCTGCGGCGGCGTGCGAGGGGAAGGGTGCGGGAGGGCCGGCTGGCCTTCGTAACGTCTGCGGGGAGCGGCGGAGGGGACAGGCGGCACCGAGCGGGCCGGGAAGGGGTCTTCTGCTGCCCGCACGCTTGACCCACAGCCGACCCTCTCGTCTCGCCCGAGAGGTGCCTGGAAGGGCGAGCGGGGCGGAGGTTCACCGCCGGCGCCGGGGGGCCGGGGCTCACCTCCGCCCCTCTCTCCCGCCGTGCCGGCCTCGGGGCGCGCCTGGCCCCGCAGCACCTGCCACCGTACCGGCGCGGAGGGTCTCCGAGGCTGAAAGCCTCAAAGCCCAGATGCTGCGGACGCTTCCCTCCCTGGGTGGCAGGGGCAGGTCCGTCCTCTCCCTATCCCATAGGAGCAGGAGCCCGGCTCCCGCTGCGCGGGGGTTCCCCCGCCAGCCCGATGCCTGACGAAGCTCCGTGTCTCCTTCCTAGTCGGTACAGCGTGCCGGCAGGGCTGTGGGCTCCCACCAGCAACAGCGTCTGCCCGGTGAGGTACCGCCGCCCGTCTCGCTGCCAGGCTGCCGGGGAGCCGGCTCTGCTTCGGACTGGCCCGAGCGGGGCTTCCGGAGCTCCCTCGGGCCCCGGGAGCGGAGCGAGCGGGGGCGGAGGCCGGAGCCGCCGGGCGCGGGGTGCCATGAGCTCGCCCCTCCGAGGCGTGCGCTCCTCTCACGGCCCCTCGGTCGGATCGAGGCAGTTCTGTGAAAAGCCCCCCCGAGATGGCCGGCAGGGTGGCCGGGCTTCTGAGCAGCCCCTCTCTTGCAAGCGTTTTAGAAAAAGCTCAGGGCTGCGAAACTTTGCGAAACTTGGGCAAATTCCTCCCTGTTGTGCGGAGGGACACTGAAGCCGCACGCCACGACGCTCTCTGGGTGAGAGCACACACGGGAGCCGCTGCAGCCCGAGAAATCCCCTCGGATCTGGTTCAAAACAGGTTGATATAGAGTCAAGGCGCTGACAAACCGCCTTTTCCCTCGGTAAACGCGCGCAGAGACGCCCCAGAAACCGAGGTGCTGCTGCTGTTTACGCCCGTCTTAGCGAGGCGAGATGTACAGAGCTATTCCCAGGGACGCAACAAATACCTGCCAAGAACCGAAGGCGCCACAAGTTGTTGCACTGATGAATTGATCCAGTAATCGCTAGGGCTATAACACTCTTATTTATGCTAAAGCATGTGACACAATCTTCAAAATGTGGTAGCTCCGAGTTACCACCTCTTTATTACTTATACATGCTAATAGGTGAAGTGACTTTTACCTTCTTTACTTGAAGGAGGCACAAAGAAGCAGACAGGTAATTCCATGCTGCTAATTTTTATGATGTGATGGGTAGGGAAGGGAGAGGTTGAAGTAAAAACTGGGAAGACCGATTATGAAATCTCGGAGTTCAGGTAGCAGTGGCCAGCTCAGATGCCATGGTTATTTTTTTCTTAAACTGCGGTTGCAAATATGTTAGAAAATCTGGCACCTTATCTGCCCGCGTGTGAACCGATTTGTTCTGTCCGAACGGATGAGTTGATAGTAGGCACCTCTCTTTCTGTCGCTAATTTGAAATCTCGCCTTAATGTTAGCATTTTTAATCAAGTGTCCAGCTGTTGCATTTCAGGGTGCGGGGAGAGGGAGGTGCGATAGCTGTCTCTCCCGCTCCTGGGCTCTGCGGTGCCGGGGAGGATTGCCACTCAGTTCCGAGAGCGGAGCGCTGATTTTTGCCGTCTGCCGCGGTAAAGTTGCGGTAGTGTTACAGCTCCTCTCGGGTGAGACTTGCCAGGCTCGAGGCTAAAAAAGTGTCTCGTGTACAAAACGGTCAGAATATTTACAGGTAATTGTGACTGTCAAATGCTCCGGCGCGTTGACAAAGCGCAGAGACCTTGGGGCGTTTCGGCTCTGCGGCGGCGTGGGACCCCTGCGAGGGCAGCGGCGCGGGCTGAGCCCCGGCGCCCGTTCGACCGGGGGTGCCCCTGGCTCCCGGCGAAACGCCGGCCGGGGGCAAATACATAACCGTGTCCCCCCGCGGGGGCGGCGCTGCCGAAAGGCACTTCCCAGGGCAGACGTGCAGCGGTTGACGGAGCAGAGCAAGCGAGAGCCGCCGTCCCCGCTGGGGACAAACTCGCTTGCTAGACGCTGATTTGGTTGGAGTGATTCCGTGACGGCGAGCAGACGAGCACCGCGTCTGGTCTGGTTTTGTCACGGGATTTCAAAGGACGGATACCGCTAACGCGTCCCTTTACAAACCCGAGATTCGTGACGGGAGCGCGCCGGCCGCGCTCAGGTCGGCGGCCCCTCGCGGAGGGGAGGGAGCGGGGCCGGCCGGGGGCAACGCTTGGGCTGGCAGAAGACGGGGCTTTCGGCGGAATCGCGCTCGCTGCGTGACAGCGCTGCGCCGCGGTTACCGCTGCCACCGGGCACGGCGGCCGCACGGTCACCGGGGCCGCGGAGGCTCCGCCGGCGGCGTCGGCGCCCGCACCGCGTGGCTGAGGGGTGGCGGGGGCNGCGTCCCCAGGCCCCCGCTAACGCCGGCGCCTGCCTCGTTACGCCGCGCTGGGAAGCCACCTCCGCCTCGGAGGACGCCGCCTCTGCAAGGCTACCAGGGCCGCGGCGGGCCGCCTCCCGGCCACCCCCGAACCTGCCGGGAGCGGGCGGGCAGCCCCC